>JAJIYU010000872.1:0-42706 GCA_030144865.1 Tinospora cordifolia | reverse complement strand
TATCCTTCGTTCTTCATATTTTAGATTGATGATGTTTTAGATCTGGTTCTTCTTCATTTCTCCTCTTCACGGATCCGAACTCACACATCAACAGAACGCATAAACCTAAATAAAAATTTCAGCCCTCTTCTTCGTTTGATCCAAACAACAGCACGAAAAGACCCAACTCTCAAATCAGTTTCTCTTCTTTAAATTATTTCTTCTTCCATTTCGTTTCTTCAGCAGAAAAATACAAGATCTGATTGCCAACATTATTTATTTTAATCAATTTTGGCTCTACAACTTGCAAAGCAAGTTTTCCTTATTATTATTATTATTATTTTTTTCCAAAATTAATTTCTTTTTTTCTCTCAAACAAAAATTTTAAATTTTGTTCATCCACTAATGTTTCCATTAATTAATATTTCTAAGCATACGTTTAAATAAAAGAAAATATTCTATCGTGACGTGTATGCATTTGTAAATTTTCGGGTATACAAGAACATAAGAAGAAAGAAGAGAACATGATTTGGAACATGGGATGCGATTTTCTAGGTTGGACGTTTGTGTAATAGACGAAGAAGAAATCGAAAAATGTGATTTCGATTTTGAGTTTGTGCATTCAGCAAGATAACCGAAGAAGCAATCGGCTGTAAAATCTTTCATTTTCTGGTTTAGGATTGTTAAAAAAATATAGAGGAGGTGATGCCCTAGCTGTGAGGTCGAAGGAGATCGAAGATTATAAACGATGGAAGTGGTTTGATTTGGGAGCTGCGGATTCACGAATGAAGAACGAAGTTGCAACAACATGAGTTGCAATTTGAGCGTGATGAATAGGGGAGAAAGAAGAATGAAGAATAACAGAAAAAAAAAATATGCTTTTTTTTTTTTGTTTTGACAGACAATCAAAGAAGAAGAGGAAAAAAAATCTAGGTTTGGTTGTTTGATTTGGGTTTGTTGGTTCGTGTATTTTGTGTAACAGGGGAAGAACAGGGAATAGGAAAGATTGAAGATCTGATTTTTCAGTGAAATGTTGATTCATAAATTGTTGAAACAGAGAAACCAAAAATTTGATTTTGGGTTTGGTCGTTTGGGTAACCAAGGAAAAAGAAGCCATAAACTTGATTTTTGGGTTGGTTTTCAAATCTAATTTGGGGATTTTTCTTTGGATTCGGGCGTTTCTAGATTTCTGGTGATTTTGGTTTGGCATGATTGAAATTGTTTGTAAAACAAAAATAAGACGATGGTTTATTAAGAATCCATGTGCTGGTACGATTGACGAGCCTGAAGTAGATCGAGGTGGCATCTTCTATATGTCACCGCTTGAGATCGTCGAGCTACAAAGCGGATCGTAGGTATTCCTACCTGGAGTTGACTGTGACAGCTCGAAGTCTTTGGGAGACGGTACGAGTCGCGATAAGTACTCTCTCTTAGGCTGTGATGTGAGTGTCGATTGATTTTAGACAGTTATTGGAACCCTCTGAGATTTGATTGGATCACAGAGAATATTAAGAGACATCTCAACCCTCTTCTGATCTTAGACTACAACCACAATAAATGAATGTTTAAACGCATAATGTTTGAAAGTGTTTGTAATGTTTTGGATTAGGCTTGTATAATGCATGTGATGTGTAGGATCGATCCACTGAGCTTTCGAACTCATTCCCACTTCTATTTTTCAGATACACATGGATTTAGAGTATTGTAGCCTACGTCAAAAGACTCGCACTTTGATTGGACACCTCAAGGGGAGGTCATCCGGGATAGGTGACTTTGAGGTCATACTTTATGTATTTTATTGGACTGTTTTAATGTATGTACCTTGGTTTAACTTTGGTTGTTTCATTTTTCAATGACTTTCCTTGTTTAACGATTTTGGTTTAAATGAATAGTTTTAAAGTACTTTTCTGTTGCATTATTGATGACTCATATTAATGAATCCGGTGAATGTCTTGAGTAATTATTTTAATTCTTTTGTTTTGTATGAGAAATTAGCTAGAGATTAACTTGAGAACAAATTGTAATAAACTTGATTTTGAAGAAAAAGATTTTGATAGAACGAAATTTTCAAGTAACATCTCGATTTTCATCGGGCGACGATCCACACGTGAGCTAACACGTGAATGGAGGTCCGGTCGAAAATTTGGGTGTTATAGTTAAGGACCATGTTTTGATTGATTGATTGCTATTGTGGATGAATGTGTGCATGCTATATGCTAACTATGTACTGAGTTGGTTTGTTTGACTGTGAACCTATCAGGTTTATAGAATGTCGAACCGACCAGGACCTAGTGAGCGACTTCCAACATGGGTTGATGCCATTCTGGACATTATTTGTCACAGTCATGAATAACTGCGAGCGCGGTTGATTCTCCTAGAAGCTCTGGTGAATCAAGTATTGCATCCACTGGAGCTAGAGCAATCTGGAAATGTCGGGGAAGTAGCGACAATTCCCATAGCTGTTGCTGCAGTACATAGCAGTAGCACATCTAGTGTAAATATTAACAAGAAAAGGAAGATGAAAGCAGAACCCTTAACGGGAAAAGACAAACAAGCAAAACAAGTCTGTAATAGCTGTGGCCGGTCGTTAGAGTAATTGTAGTAAGGACAAAGTCTCTTTTTGTTGTACATAAGGTAGTAATAATAACTTAAGTTATGAATGTATTTTGGGGTGTAAATAAGGAAGGAAAGGTAAAACACTGATGCAGAACAATGGTGGGTCATTTTTGTGATGTATAAATCAACTATGGTTAAATGAAATATTAGTTAAGTTTCAAGTGTGTATATTTCAATTAATTTCTTCATATGATGGTTAATGGATATGTATTATGAATGTAGATTTTGTCTGGTTAGCTGGATCTGGATTATAAAATTGCTAGTTTTATTTAATACAATTCTTTTTTTATGAATGAGTAGATTAAATAAAAGAAGGCAAGGGAATTATGGATCCTCATGAGGAATAGTTTAAGAAGTTGGAGGAGATGGCAATGATGCAACAACAGAGTACCACCCAACTAACAGAAATGATGGCTAAGATTAGAGAAGAGTTGCAGAGGCCTAATGCATCAGTAGTTCCTAAAGTTGGTGTCAGTATCATTGGGGTTAATGAAGTAGTACCTATTGTTGCAATAGAAACTCCAACACTAGTAGATAGAAGGGATGAAAAAGAAAAAAAAAGGTATAATAAGGTAATAAAAGCTTTTAAAATGAGAAAACCTCCAATATGCACAGGAGGATTGGTGTTGGAAGTTGCAGAAAACTGGTTGATGTGGATAGAAACTATATTTGAAGATATGCAAGTGGCAAATCAAGACAAAGTGAGATTAGCTATCTTTAAACTCACCGAGGATGCAGAGAAACAGTGGAAGTCTACAGGTAGACGACATTTAGGTGAAGTTTCTTGGGAGAAATTTAAAGAGATGTTCTATGAGTGTTTTTTTTTTCCACCGGGGCTGAGAAAGATAAGCGAAGGGATCAATTTCTTCATTTGAAGCAGGGGAATATGACAGTTCAAGAATATGAACATGAATTTACTCGACTGTCTTTCTTTGCACTAGAGCTAGTGGCCACCGATAATCTACGAATGAAGAAGCTTCGTCATGGGTTTTGTGACGTCATATGTAAGAGATTGGCACTAGTTGGGGTAAAGACGTATGCAGATTTCATTAATCAGGCTTTGAACTTTGAAAGGGTTGAGACTGCAAATCAGGAAGCTGCATTACATACTTCCTTATTGTCATCTAGGCAAAGTGTAGCATTCCAGGAGAAAAACAAATCCAAGTGGAACAAGAACCAATCTGAGGAAAATAAAAGATCTTGTATAGAAGAAGTATCTCGTAGGATTGGAACATCTGCCACACTAGTGATATCAGTCCCAACAGCAAGTTTCAGGGGACAACAATTTATGGGGAGATCTCAGAGTCAGAGTTCCTCAGTTGGATCGCCAGTACCATCAGGATGATGAGGTGGTAGAGGGCAAAGTAGAATGTCAATGCCCAGGGTACAGTCACAAACAGGGTATTTCACTCCTCCTTCATCTATTACTTGTTTTCAGTGTAGGCAAAAATGGCATAGAAGAAATGAATGTCCATTTCAAATACTACAAAAGGGATTGACAGCTCCATCCCAAATGACTTTAGCGCCTCCAAGAGAGCAAGCTAAAGCAGTAACTGAACCTAATCCTGAGGCCAGCAGGAATCTAATTAAAGGTATAATCAACATTTGTGATACGATGATGTATGTCTTAATTGATGCTAGATCCACATTATCATTTATTTCTGATAACATGGTAGATAGATTGAGACTTACTCCTGTTAGAACTAGTACACCTTTGATATTGAATACAGCTGCCAGAGAAAGGATTTATCCTAATATGATATGTGAGAAATGTGTTGTTAAATATGAAAGATATGAAATGTTTGTTGATCTAAGAGTGCTAGAGTTCTTGGAGTTTGATGTCATACTAAGTATGGATTGACTTGTAGCTTATCATACTTATCTTGATTGTTTTGCCAAGAGAATAGTTTTTCAGATTCCAGGACAAGCTTCTTTTGTGTATAGAGGCTTGAATACCTTGAAAACTCCCACTCGTGATCGATTAGTTACTGATGAGGAAGCATAATGGTTAGCTGGTATAAAGACTATGGATGAAAAAGAACAGGAGATTCAGTTATCAGAAATTCCTATAGTAAATGAATTTCCATATGTATTTTTTGAAGACTTACCTAGAATACCTCCTAAAAGGGAGATTGATTTTATTATTGAGTTGATGCCTGGAACTAAATCCATCTCTATTCCACCTTATCGTATGGCCCCAAAGGAATTACAAGAGCTTAAGGTACAACATGAAGAATTGTTGAGTAAAGGGTTTATCGCCCTATGTATGTCACCTTGGGGACCACCGGTGTTGTTTGTGAAAAAAAAAACGGGAGTCTCCGGTTGTGTATAGACTATCGTCGGCTGAACAAGGTAACTATGAAAAAACAAATATCCACTTTCTCGAATTGATGATTTATTTGATCAGCTAATTGGAGCCAAATACTTTTCAAAGATTGATTTGAGATTGGGGTATCATTAGCTGAGGATTAGGGAAGAGGGTATTCCCAAGACAACTTTTCGGACAAGGTATGGACATTATGAATTTTCGGTTATGCCATTTGGGTTAACCAATGCACCTACTACGTTTATGGATTTAATGCAAAGGGTGTTTAAACCATATCTTGATCACTTCATCATTATCTTCATTGATGATATTCTAATTTATTCCAAAACTCGGGAAGAGCATGAAAGACATCTCATAACTACTTTATAGACCTTGAGATAACACAGATTGTATGCAAAGTTCAATAAATGCGAGTTTTGGATAGATGAAGTGAAGTTTTTAGGTCACTGGTAAGTGCAGAGTGTAATACCCCGAAACTTTGCGAGTGTGCCACATCGCGAGCAAATAATTAGATAACTAAAATATACATTCTTTAGTAAATAAATAGCGATAATAAAATAAGAAATAACAATTATTAAACATATGCTTAGAAATCATGGATTGAAAAATAAATGAAAATATTGCGATGCCTGCGAATGCGTCGATAAAAGAATTATGAAATAAATTAATCACGAAAAAAAATAATAATAGCTAAATAAATGAAAGATTGGTGGAGTAAAATTATTAGTAGATCAAAAATTTTAGATTTCTTGAGAATGAAAAAAAATGGGTATGGATAAAAATATATCTAATATACATATATATTTAGAATAAGATGTAAATTAAATTAAAAGAATTAGTGATAGGCTTATAATGAAGTTTAATTAAATTAAAACGGTTAATTGAAAAAAAAAATATCCGGGAGTTGAGAAATTGGTATTTAGACCGAATAAAATAAGAATAATAATGTTATTTAAGATATATAGACTTATAATAAGATTGACCTAAATTTAAGAGGTTGATACATATATACATATATAACCTTATACACTTATACGAGGATTAAATTAAGAATATATAAATATAAACTTATAATAAGGTTTAATTAAGTTAACATAACAAAACAAAGAGGGGGCGGGGGGAGGGGACGAAGGAAAGGAAACTTGATGAAGAAGCCGAGAAGAAGAGGGAACCAGAGCTATCCGGTTGTGTGTGTCGTGAAAGTAAGGAACTGAAGTAGACAAGCCTAGAAATTTTCTAGTTGCTCCAGGTTTGGCGGTGGCTCGGCTAATGAAGTAGAAACAGAAGGGGCTGTGGTGTTGGTGCTAATGCTGGACCAAGAACGAAGAAGTGGTTACTGCTGCTGTTTGGAGTTGTCGTTGCAGAAGTTAGAAATGAGTACGTTGCTAAGAGATGGGAGACGCAACAGATTGGTTTCATTTGCTGGTTTTGTGTTGCCGGGCCATGCATCACAAAGCAGAGGAAGGTGATGAGCAGCAAGGATGAAGAGGAACCAAAGCAGCTTCTGTTGCTGTTCCCTGCCGCCGAATGAAGGAAGAAAACCAACACTGCTAGTTTGACGTCTGTTGCTACTGCTCCACGTTGCTGCTGCTGTTGAACGTGGAAAATGAAGGTAAAGAAGAAAATCAGGCAGAGGAAAGAAGAGCGGTGGTGTGGCAGTTGCAGCTGCTGCTGCTGGTGTCGCCGGACAAGAAGAACAGAGGACAGGGACGAGAAACAGGGGCTGGGCTTGGAGCTGCCAGTCCGTGACAAAGAACATGCTGCTGCTGCTATTGTGGCTTCCATCGGACCATGCAGAGACGATGAACAAAGAACAAAACAGGGGACGGTGGTGTATGCAGCTGCTGCTTTGGATGGAAACAAAACAGGGGACGATGGTTGGGATTGGTGACTGAGCCGAAACAATGGAAGAACGAAGAACAGCAGGAGGAAGATGGGAATTTGTGAGTGAGTGAGGGGTGTGTGCTGCTGTTGCATTATTTGAATGAGCAAACGAAGAGAACAGCTGCCTGATTGCTGCTGCTGCTAGGCTGAAGGTGAGACATATCGAAAGTAGGGGAGGAACAGAGGTGGGCTGTCGTTGCAGCCACTGCTAGACGGAGATAGCAAGTTGATGGTGTGCTGCTGGTTTGGGCGAACAACAGAATGAGAAGAGCACATCTTTACGTGTGTGGTTGGTGCGTTAATCAATTGACAAACGTCCTGGAGTTCGGCTGATTGGGTGGATGACGAAGAGGAGAATTAATCAAAAATAGAACTTGAAGGAATGCTTTTTTATTATGCTTCAATTCTTGGTTCGGCCAGCTGGTGGAAACAAAGGAGGTAAGGAAATCCTTGAATTATGATTAATCGTGTTACAGTATGTTGAGGGAATAGGTGAAGGATTTAGCTAGTTAATAAATTAATATGATTAATTAGGACAATAAACCTATGATAGATCTATTTAATCTATAATAGGGAAATGTTAAGAGGAAAAGAACTATATTTTGTTTATTTATTTACTTAAGCATTCAACTATTTAATCTTAGGAAATTTAGAAGACTTGGAAGTATTTTAATTAGAATATACAAAATATTAAAATTGAACAACGATCCAAAAATCTGTTGAAATTGATTTCAAGAATACGTAATTATTTTAAGAAGTAATTAAGTCTAAGAATAACTTGAATAAGATTTAATTTGAAATAAGAAATTAGTGAATCTCATTAACTGTTAAATTTCAGATTATAGATTTTGAATATTAATGATCTCGAAGGGAAGCAAGGAGCCTTGAAGATCGGCGAAATCAGGTGGGCATGACTTCCTTATTTATTTGTATTATATAGATTTAAGATTCAAAACATTTGGCTGAATAGTTTTAGGATTATTAGAATTTTGTTATAAAATTGATTGAACTTGTTTGGCGTGCTTGGATGATGGTATGATGATTTATTTCAATTGTGATTTGTTTATCTATAGCATGTGTTAATAGGAAATCATGCATTTAGATTTCATTATTTACTCATGTGAATAGCCTGCATTATTTGATTTATTTTCCATGATATGTGTGATGATTGGCATGATTGAAATTGTTTGTAAAACTAAAATAAGATGATGGTTTATTAAGAATCCACGTACTGGTACGATTGACGAGCCTAAAGTGAATCGAGGTGGCATCTCCTATATATCACCGCTTGAGATCGTCGAGCCATAAGGCGGATTGTAGGTATTCCCAACTGGAGCTGATTGCGATAGCTCGAAGTCTTTGAGAGATGGTACGATTCATAATAAGTACTCTCTCTTAAGCTGTGATAGTGATGACATGATTGATTTTAGATGGTTATTGGAAACCTCTGAGATTTGATTGGATCACAGGGGATACCGAGAGGCATCTCAACCCTCTTCCGGTCCTAGACTACAACCAAGACAAATGAATGTTTAAACGCCTAATGTTTGAAAGTGTTTGTGATGTTTTGGATTGGGTCTGTATAATGCATGTGATGTGTAAGATCAATCTACTGAGCTCTCGAGCTCACTCCCACTTTATTTTCAGGTACACTTGGACGTAGAGTATGTCGACTTACGTCAGAGGACTTGCACTCTAATTGGACACCTCATGGGGAGGTCGTCCGGGATAGGTGACTTGGAAATCATGTTTTATGTAGTTTACTTGATTGTTTTAATGTATTTACATTGGTTTAACTTCGATTGTTTTATCTTTCAATGACTTTCCTTGTTTAACGATTTTAATTTAAATGAATGGTTTTAACTATTTTCGTTGTATTATTTATGCATTATTTTGGAAAATTCAGTGAATACATAGAGAAATGATTTTGATCTTTGGTTTCTGTAAAAACATCTATACAGACATCGACTTGAAAATAAATTGTTTGATCTTGATTTTGAAGAAAAATATTTTGACAGAAGAAAATTTTTAGGTAGCATCTCGATTTTCGACGGGCGACGATCCACACATGAGGTAAAACGTGAACGGAGGTCCAGCCGAAAATTAGGGTGTTACAAATATGGTATCAGAGCCCAGTATTATGATACACTAGGCTAGACTTGAGTTCATCGGATTTGATTTTCACTGAGTTGTAGATTTTACTAAATTTGATTTTCATTGAAAATGAATTTTATCGGATTTGATTTCACCGAAAAATAAATTTTCTTGGATATGATTTTGAGAAAGGGTAGCATGGGTAGAGATCTAGGTAATGGGAAAGTGATGCTAGAGTACCTGAGTCACTAATTACAGGTGTGGCTTGGATACTGAGAGGTGTTACTAGTAGTGACCTCTTCTTGAGAAGGGTAACCCTGAAGGTTAGTGGCCTTTCGTGGAAGAAGTACCCCTGATGGGTTGGCCTTATAGAGTTGCTCTTGAGGGTTGGTGCCAGTCTTAGATGGTGTTTGTTCCTGATGGTTGATCCCAACTTTAGGAAGATGTCCTTGAAGGAGTACCCCTGATGGGTAGTGCCTTTTTTGGAAAGAGCGCCCCAATGGGTTGGCCTTATAGAGTTGCTCTTGAGGGTTGGTGCCAATCTTAGAAGGTGCTTGTCCCTGATGGTTGATCCCAACTTTAGGAAGATGTCCTTGAAGGTTGAACCCTATTCGGGAACGAGTCTGATTTGGAAACTATGGCATCACAAGTAATGCAACGGGGTTGAACACCATGACCATAGGTCTAGGTAGAGACAGAGTGTTGTCTCAAAGGCACAGTGGATCATAATTAAATTAAAAGACTTTAGGGCATAGGTTAGAGACTGATAATGTGTTTGAATGCACACTTGTTTGGTTAGAACCCGAGTTTGGGAAGAGTCGTATCTCTAGTCTCTATGTAAGATGGGGTGCATTGGGATTCGGGGGTACGGATGAATCTTGGACTCAAAAAATGACAGACCATGCTTGGTGAGTGATCGATTTCTTTGGCTAAACTGGTACGTACTATATTGTACTGGGATGGGGCGGTACAGTATGGTGGGTCTTGCGTCGGCTTTAGAACATGTCTGTGGGTGCACTGTCACGCTATTTTTAACCAAGGGCCCAGTTAGAAATGGTGGGACATGTGCAGTCATAGATATCGAGACACTTGTGCCATTGTTTGGGTGTAATGTAATTCTGGGCGGAAGTCTGTGTGGAAAGGCGAGTGTGGGATGGGGCACACAGACCTAGAAGCACAGATGGAAGCTTCAAGATTGCATTATGCTAGCGTGTATTGTTTATTTGGTTGTTAGATGACTGTTTGTTATGCATGTAATCTGATTATTTAAGTATTATAACCCAAACTCCTGTACCCAGAAACAAATGAAATGCTGTCAACTTAGAAGCATAAACCCCTAGACAACCGAAACAAATTGAGAACTTAGAGACTATGCACTTAGAGTCACCCTAGCACGAGAAACGCGAAAGGGCATGGGCGTATAGGAAGTGGTGGTCAATAGGATAAGTATGGTACAAAAAGATAATATAAAAACATATATGTATACCTAGGGAATAAACATTGTCCTTCAACCTAGCATGAATGGATCATGGAACGCTGAGTTAAATTCTTGACTTGTTGTTCATGTCAAGAGTTGAGAGATGAGCCTGTACTGGGTGGTGAGAGCACGTCAAGGGTGGCAATAACCTGAGAGACTTTAGTAATCCTGGAATTGATAACAAAGATTTCTCAGGAAGTGAGATTGGAGATACTCCATGACTTGTGGAACAAGTGGTATAGACTCTACAGTTATTGGCATTACCACAGTTGTTGGTGTCTACTTAAACAAAAGTACAGTCACCAATGTAACTAGAGCCTTCGATGCAGCTACAACTCCAAACTCATTAGATAGATAAGCCTACAGGTACGGTGCCAGGGACTAGATCAGTCATTTATAACAAGGAACAGTGGGAATTGCTAAATGAATTCCAGAAATTGAAAACTAGGTACGTTTTAAGGCGTGATGATCACTTTTCAAAAAAAAGGTGGCCTATCGAAATGAATCAGCATCTGAAGGCTATGGGAGTAACTGGACCTAGAAGGATGATGTTAGTGGCATATTATGGGGGAAAGATGAGTGAGAATGACTTAGAAAAGGAACAAGCAGAAAAGTCAAGCCAAAGAGGGCACCGTCAGAGCAGATTGCTGGAGGCCCGAAGAGAAACAACATCAGTAACAGAGCAACAATCTCAATAAGACAGACCAAGGAATTTAGATGGTGTTAGTAGTCTATTGATAAATTGGAATAAGGAAATAATGGTTGCGATCATACCAGCACTAATACACCAGATCCTATCAGAATGTCGTAGTTAAGCGTGCTCCGAGAGAGTAGATTAAAGATCATTCTCAGCATCGGGTGCAAAAGGGAAAAACCCTGTAGCTAACAGTGACACCACAGGGTTATGAAGTAAATGCAACCACCGAGATAGAACACTAGCCATTGTATACTTTTTGTTCGTTGTGACATAAGTAGTTTTGTGCAAGATCTTATCAATGTGGAGAGCAGAAGGAAAATTTTTGTAAATTAACTATTTGATATATTCGAAATAAGTCTTCAGGCTAGGAGAACTTCTCCCTCTGTCCGAGTTGAGCAGATGTTCGAACAGATACAAACCAAACTTCTTGGAATATCCCAGTTTAGTCATGTCTGATACCAAGGAGGAAGACATATGCTATATATGGTTTGTGGATGAAGGAAAGTCGCGCTAATGTTAATATTGTGACTCAATGCATTGTTCCAACAAGAGCTAATGATCAATACTTAACAAATGTTCTCCTGAAGATCAATGTCGAACTTGGCGGCTTAAATTCTTTGTTGTCCATCGAACAATCTCCTTCGAATCCTCGGATCTCCAAGGCTCCAACTATCGTTCTTGGAATAGATGTTTCATATGGTATTTCTGGTCTATATGACCTACCCTCTATTACTGCAGTAGTTAATTCTGGATAGTGACCATTGATATCTCAGAATAGGGTGTCAGTAAGAACACAATTGCCTGATGTGGAAATGATAGGGTAAGATAATTAGATAAGTACCTATTTGAGTCATTTGTGCCAAACATTATTTCCAAAAAGCTACAGTGATTCATCATGCAAAATGTGAGATTACATGTTGGAGGGAAAATGAAAATTTTTAAACAGCTAAAGTTCATTTCAGGCTAGAGTATACACTAGACTATTGGTAGATTCTAAATTCTTTTATAGAAATGTCATGGACATCACGTGTGATACTCGAAGTAGAACATCATAGTTTTGTAGTACACCACGCCAGAGGTTGTAACTCGTAGTCTCTTTTCATGATTAACTCAGAAAGAAGGTTATGTTCACAATTTTTCCTACTAGAAATAGAACGTCCATTATTAAGGGAAATTGAAGACAAGAGGTCTAAAGCCAGAAGGTTACGATTAGCATAGTTTTGCTCAGTTGCGTAAGAGAATTGAGAAAATTTTAATGGTTTAGAGGATAGTTTCAGAGAAGAAATGAAATCACACCCGGTAGCATTGCAAGATGATGAATCTAATGAGGGTGGATAAAAACCCTAGTTGTAATTACGAATTCTAAGAAATATGATATGGTAGAACATGAAAGGATTCTCTATGTAGGATCAGAATAGCACAGCGGAAGCGTGATGAGTTTTGAGAAACACGGACTGATTGATTACATGAGTTAACCTGACACAAATTTCGAGGACGAAATTTTATTTAAGGGGGGTAGATTGTAATACCTCGAAACTTTGTGAGCGTGCCACGTTACGAGCAAATAATTAGATAAATAAAATAAAACATTATTTAGTAAATAAATAGCGATAAATAAAATAAGAAATAACAATTATTAAACATATGCTTAGAAATCATGGATTGAAAAATAAATGAAAATATTGCGATGCCTGCGAATGCGTCGATAAAAGAATTATGAAATAAATTAATCATGAAAAAAAAAATAATAGCTAAAAAAAGAAATATTGGTGGAGTTAAATTATTATTAGATGAAAAATTTTAGATTTCTTGAGAATGAAAAAAATGGGTATGGATAAAAATATATCTATATATACATATATTTAGAATAAGATGTAAATTAAATTAAAAAAATTAGTGATAGGCTTATAATGAAGTTTAATTAAATTAAAACGGTTAACTGAAAAAAAAAATATCTGGGAGTTGAGAAATTGGTATTTAGACCGAACAAAATAAGAATAATAATGTTATTAAGATATATAGACTTATAATAAGATTGACCTAAATTTAAGAGGTTGATACATATATCCGTATATAACCTTATACACTTATATGAGGATTAAATTAAGAATATATAAACATAAACTTATAATAAGGTTTAATTAAGTTAACATAACAAAAAAAAAGCCGAGAAGAAGAGGGAACCAGAGCTATCTGGTTGTGTGTGTGGTGAAAAGTAAGGAACCGAGGTAGACAAGCCTAGGAATTTTCTAGTTGCTCCAGGTTTGGCGGTGGCCCGGCTAATGAAGTAGAAACAGAGGGGGCTGTGGTGTTGGTGCTAATGCTGGACCAAGAACGAAGAAGTGGTTACTGCTGCTGTTTGGAGTTGTTGCAGAAGTTAGAAATGAGTACGTTGCTAAGAGATGGGAGAGGCAACAGATTGGTTTCATTTGCTGGTTTTGTGTTGCCGGGCCATGCATCACAAAGCAGAGGAAGGTGATGAGCAGCAAGAATGAAGAAGAACCAAAGCAGAGGTGCAGCTTCTGCTGCTGTTCCCTGCCGCCGAATGAAGGAAGAAAACTAGCACTGCTGGTTTGACGTCTGCTGCTACTGCTCCACGTTGCTGCTACTGTTGAACGTGGAAAATGAAGGGGAAGAAGAAAATCAGGCAGAGGAAAGAAGAGCGGTGGTGTGGCAGTTGCAGCTGCTGCTGCTGCTGTTGTCGCCGGACAAGAAGAACAAAGGACAGGGACGAGAAACAGGGGCTGGGCTTGGAGCTGCCAGTCCGTGACAAAGAACGTACTGCTGCTGCTATTGTGGCTTCCACCAGACCATGCAGAGACGATGAACAAAGAACAAAATAGGGGACGGTGGTGTATGCAGCTGCTGCTTTGGATGGAAACAAAATAGGGGACGATGGTTGGGATTGGTGACTGAGCCGAAACATGGGAAGAACGAAGAACAGCAGGAGGAAGATGGGAATGTGTGAGTGAGTGAGGGGTGTGTGCTGCTGTTGCATTACTTGAATGAACAAACGAAGAGAACAGCTGCCTGATTGCTGCTGCTGCTGCTACGCTGAAGGTGAGACATATCGAAAGTAGGGGAGGAACAGAGGTGGGCTGTCGTTGCAGCCACTGCCGGACGGAGATAGGAAGTTGATGGTGTGCTGCTGGTTTGGGCGAACAACAGAATGAGAAGAGCACATCTTTACGTGTGTGGCTGGTGCGTTAATCAATTGACAAACGTCCTAGAGTTCGGCTGGTTGGGTGGATGACGAAGAGGAGAATTGATCAAAAATAGAAGTTGAAGGAATGCTTTTTTATTATGCTTCAATTCTTGGTTCGGCCAGCTGGTGGAAACAAAGGACGTAAGGAAATCCTTGAATTATGATTAATCGTGTTACAGTATGTTGAGGGAATAGGTGAAGGATTTAGCTAGTTAATAAATTAATATGATTAATTAGGACAATAAACCTATGATAGATCTATTTAATCTATAATAGGGAAATGTTAAGAGGAAAAGAACCAGATTTTTTTTATTTATTTACTTAAACATTCAACTATTTAATCTTAGGAAATTTAGAAGACTTGGAAGTATTTTAATTAGAATATACAAAATACTAAAATTGAACAACGATCCAAAAATATATTGAAATTGATTTCAAGAATACGTAATTATTTTAAGAAGTAATTAAGTCTAAGAATAACTTGAATAAGATTTAATTTGAAATTGGAAATTAGTGAATCTCATTAACTGTTAAATTTCAGATTATAGATTTTGAATATCGATGATCTTGAAAGGAAGCAAGGAGCTCTGAAGATCAGCGAAACCAGGTGGGCGTGACTTCCTTGTTCATTTGTATTATACGGATTTAAGATTCAAAACATTTGGCTGAATAGTTCTAGGATTATCAAAATTTTGTTATAAAATTGACTGAACTTGTTTGGTGTGCTTGGACGATGGTATGATGATTTATTTCAATTGTGTTTTGTTTATCTATAGCATGCGTTAATAGGAAATCATGCATTTAGATTTCATTATTTACTCATGTGAATAGCCTGCATTATTTGATTTATTTTCAATGATATGCGTGATGGTTGACATGATTGAAATTGTTTGTAAAACTAAAATAAGACGATGATTTATTAAGAATCCACGTATTGGTACGATTGACGAGCTTGAAGCGAATCGAGGTGGCATCTCCTATATGTCACTGCTTGAGATCGTTGAGCCATAAGGCGGATCGCAGGTATTCCCAACTGGAGCTGACTGTGACAGCTCAAAGTCTTTAGGACACGGTATGATTCATGATAAGTATTCTCTCTTAGGCTGTGATAGTGATGACACTATTGATTTTAGACGGTTATTGAAAACCTCTGAGATTTGATTGGATCACAGGAGATACCGAGAGGCATCTCAACCCTCTTCCAGTCCTAGACTACAACCAAGACAAATGAATGTTTGAACGCCTAATGTTTGAAAGTGTTTGTGATGTTTTGGATTGGGTCTGTATAATGCATGTGATGTGTAGGATCGATCTACTGAGCTTTCGAGCTCACTCCCACTTTATTTTCAAGTACACTTGAACGTAGGGTATGTCGACTTACATCAGAGGAATCGCACTCTGATTAGACACCTCATAGGGAGGTCGTCCAAGATAGGTGACTTGGAAGTCATGTTTTATGTAGTTTACTGGATTGTTTTAATGTATTTACATTGGTTTAACTTCGATTGTTTTATCTTTCAATGACTTTCCTTGTTTAACGATTTTAATTTAAATGAATGGTTTTAACTATTTTCGCTGTATTATTTATGCATTATTTTGGGAAATTCAGTGAATACATAGAGAAATGATTTTGATCTTTGGTTTCTGTAAAAACATCTATACAGACATCGACTTGAAAATAAATTGTTTGAACTTGATTTTGAAGAAAAAGATTTTGACAGAAGAAAATTTTTAGTTAGCATCTCGATTTTCGACGGGCGACGATCCACACGTGAGGTAAAACGTGAATGGAGGTCCAGTCGAAAATTGGGGTATTACACAGAGGGGGTCTCTGTAGATTTTTCAAAGGTTGAGACTATTATCAACTGGCCAAGACCAACCACAGTGACTGAAATTCAAAGCTTTCTGGATTTAGCTGGATATTATAGGAAATTTGTGGAGGGTTTTTCTAAAATTCTACTCTACTGACTAGGCTAACTCAGAAGACTGTGGTTTTTGTGTGGACTAATGAATGTGAAGAAGCTTTTATTGCTTTGAAGAGGAAGCTGACTACTGTACCTATACTAGCACTTCCAAAGCTCAAGAAAGAACTAGTCATTTATACTTATGCATCACATTCAGGTTTGGGGTGTGTTTTGATGCAAGAGAGTAGAGTAATAGCTAATGCATCTAGGCAATTAAAGGTGCATGAGAAGAATTATCTAGTACATGATCTAGAATTAACTGTAGTGGTGTTTGCTTTGAAAACCTGTAGACATTATCTCTATGGTGAGAAGTTCACAGTACACTTTGATCATAAAAGTCTAAAGTACTAGTTTGATCAAAAAGAGTTGAATTTGAGGCAACGCAAATAGTTAGAATTTCTTAAAGATTATGATTTTAATCTTGAGTATCACCTTGGAAAAGCCAATGGTGTCGCTGATGCATTAAGCAGGAAATGGATTGAAGTTGGAGGTGTGGCTTGTCAAATGGCTCATGAATGGCGGATGTTAGAACGGGCTATAGTCATGAGTACATTTTCTATTGATGTTTCATTGGGCATATGCACTCAAATGCATATGAGGTTGACAGATTGTAACACCCCGACCCCCGTATGTTCATTTGGACTTAACCATTTGTGGACATAACCACTGTTGCATCTGCTGTCATAATAGCTGTTGAAACAGTGGACTTAACCATAGGCGGGTCCTATGTTACTTTACAAGTGACACACACTTGACTCTCTATTCCTAATATCTCATGCCATAAAAACTAAACAAGCCTACATTATAAGAGATAAAAGAAAGTTCACACTTTTAAATAAAGAAAACACTACAAAAATTCTTAAGATTTAGACAACATGCCCTACATGGAAAGTTAAAGAACCCTAAAAGGTAGACGTTCCACATTCTTCTTCATAAGATCAAATCCCTGAAAAATGTTAAAGGAAGGGTGAGCTAAAAGCTCAGTAGATCTTAAACAACTATTTTCATATTCAAAAACATTAACACATCCATAATTCAAACGCTAGCACAAATTAGGCGTATCAATCATCAAGTTGTGTGAAGTTGTGTCTTAGACCAAAAGATTTTCTCAACCCTTGATGTTCTTCACTAGGTGCCTCCTTAGAATGAAATATGGCATTAGCCAAATTCATTGGACCTTCGAACTTAGGGACTCTTACCCACCAACCAAGCACTTAGGTCATAAACCTTATGAACAAATCATAAGAGAAGAACACCCATAGTGTTACTTAAACAACTATGATGGTATGTGGTTAAAATCACCATAATATGATATTTTAATCTCATAATCATGAAACATAAATAAAATATCAGAATATTGCATTAAACTAAAAAATAAAAATAATAACGTTGCATCCATCATACATAATCATGCATCAAACGTATAGAAAGAAAAAAAAACCTAAACATGATACTAATATGAATAGCATTACTAATGCATGATATTAGGTAGATAATCAGATCTAAAACGTTCATGAATGATAAATGAAAACTGAAACAAGACATAAAAGAAACTTCAACAAACAAATCATCAAGAATGAGCATGCTAATGGCTTGAATATGGAAAAGAGTTTAAGAGGGAAACTTCCACCTTAGCTTAAACATTTTCAAAAATTCAGCAGCGTTTCCCCCACGTTTTTGTCACTTCAAACCTCCACAAAACCCTATCTAATGATCACTAAAACTCTGAAACTAAAAACCTTTCCTTAGGCACAAAATGAGACATCAAGAAGAGGAAAAGAAAGAAGAAGAAGAGAGCACACTAGTGGCCTCTTCACTTACTCTTGGAATGAATGATTTGTGAACACTACAAGGGGCTAGTTATAGTTTTCAAACACACTAAGGGAGGTCCATGGGCAGCTCTTTGGGCAGCCAGGGCAGCTCTCATTGTTTGGGCAAGTTTCCAAACACTAAAGGTAGGACATGGTAAGTGTGCATATTTTGGCATGTGTGCATATCTCTTTGTGGGCCCACTAGTGATCTTGTTAGTCTTTGTTTCTAAATCAATTTTAGAGATTTAAATTCTTCTAGAACCCTTCTAAAATGGTCTTGGATGTCCTATAGAGAGAATGAATATTCTCTCATATCTTTCCCCTTTGATTTCTTTGCTTGCTCATCACATTTAGGCAAAAAGGAATGTTTTCTTCTCTTTCCTTTGGATGTCCAACTAGTGGGTTTATGATATCAAAATGGGAGAGTAAAGTTTGCATTTTTTATTCACCTTTGTGAGTGTGGGACGGCTAGGGTTTTATGAGCATCAAATCAGATTTCAAGCCTTCCTAATTAAGTCAATTCACATGTGTGCACACACACATGTGCATGGGTGGATCGATTTTTGCTTAGGTGGGGCATGGAGCACATGATCACTAGTTTGGTGCATGGAGCACATGATCACTAGTTTGGTGCATGGAATCAATTTTCTTGGATTTCCAAATCCTTTGTGGGATGTCCCAAATGTGTGGTGTACTGAATCAATTGTGTGGTACATTGGATCATGATTAATGGAATCAAATAAGGGAAGACATCCCATAGTGACTGAGTAGGGTGAGGTGCACCCGATCGTAGTGTTCCACCCATGTGACTTGCACATGCTTTGAGTGGCCATGCCTTCATGGGTTCACATGAATTTAATAAAATTTAATATCTCCCTAACCACTAGGAATTTAGGTGTATAACCTATAGTTTTGGAACCACATGATCAAAACCTAAATTTTAAGGTACAATTTGGTCAGGGTGATTTTTCCTTCCGAAACTTTCCTTATTTAGAACCTACCGAATGCATTAGGCAAATGAAGGTTCAAACCTTGGTCAATTGGTCTAATTTTTGGATATGTCGTGTGTCTTGCTAGTTTATGTCATCCCCTGAAGTTTCGAGCTATTCTGAGTTCGATAGGTACCTCTGTTCTTTCCAAATCCAGATCCTCCTGTAGGACAGAACCCTAATTTTGGCTGATTGGGTTGATTTTTGGATATGTAGTCTAGCTTGTTGGTTCATGACACCATACCTCGTTTTGGGTCGTTTTAGGTTCATATGGGTCACCAAATGAGAATTTTGTATTTTCTGTATTCAGCCCTAAAATGAGGCTAGATTCAATCAAATTTCACTAAAAAGATAGAAATTCCTTATTTCGTTGAGTGTAAGGTTTTCAGGGTATTACACAAATGTTCAAAGTCAAAGGATTAAACAATTGCAGCAACATGATCCAGATTTTGGGATGATGATTCCTGGGTTAATAGTTCTAATCAAAATGATTGGCATTGAGATTCTGATGGTATCTTACGATTCCAAGGGAGGATATGGGTACCAGTTCACCAAGAGCTTAGGGCTGAGTTACTTCAAGATGCACACAGATGACAGTACACTATTCATCCATAAGCGACCAAGATGTACCATGATATGAAAAGAACAGTATGGTGACATAGAATGAAAAAGGATATAGCTGAATATGTACAGAAATGTGGAGTGTGTTAGCTGATAAAGGCTGAACATCAGAGGCCTAGAGGGCATATGCAACCATTATCCATTCCAGAATGGAAATGGGAGCATATCACAATGGATTTTATTGTTGGGTTACCACAGACTCCAAATAAATATGATGTCATCTGGGTAATTGTTGATAAGTTGACAAAATCCACCCATTTTCTTCTAGTGATCATCAAGAACTCTGTGGGCAAGTTGAACAAGTTGTATATGCGAGAGAGATAGTGAGACTGCATGGGATACATGTATCTATTGTGTCAGATCTAGATCCAAGGTTTACTTCAAGGTTTTGGCAGTCATTGCAGACTTGGTTTGGGACCATGAGGATATGATGCGAGAGTCAAATGGCAATTTCATGATAATGAGGAGTCAACCTGGGAGCGTGAGGATATGATGCGGGAGCAATTCCCAGATCTATTCACTACTTAAGGTATGTTCCTTTAATTTAAATTTCGAGGACGAAATTCTTTAAGTTGGGGAGATCGTAACCTAAATTTTTATGACGCATTCACATGACGTATGACTGTATAAGTATATATTGTACACGTACATATATGAATTAAATAAATTTTTACAAATATTAAATAAAAAATGTCCAAAAACAAGATTTAATGTTTATTACAATATTTATTAAAGAAATAAAATAAATCACGTTGGTTTAAGTTGAAAAAAAATCAAAAAACAAAAAGGATACTTATGGGAGTCTTTTTGAAATGATTTCAAAAAAAAAAAACAAGAACTGGGGCGAAAATATCAAAAATATTAAAAAAATTATAAGTATATATATATATATATATGATTTAGGATAAAAATGGGAATAATTTGTGTAAGGTATATGGTTATGGAATTAATTTATATAAGGTAGGTATTTATGGAATTAAAATAAAGGTAAAATTGGGAATAAGTTATGTAAGGTTAGTGTTTAAGGAATTAATATTTCTAAACTAGGGTAAAATTGAAATTATTTTCGGTTATATAAAATCAAATCAATGGTGGATATTTTTTATTTCCATTGTGATCTGGTTTCTTTCTTCTTTCTTCAGTTTTCAACTTCAGAAAATGCAAAGATGGAAAAGAGAAGAAAAAGAAGAAAAATTCGATTTTTCACCAGATTCAACGCATAGGTAAGTAATTTTTTCTTATTCTAGTTGATAAAATGCTAATTAAACTTGTACTACAATCCTATGGGTATAAATTTTTATTGTGGATAGTGTTTTATACCTGAACCCAAAAATTGGATATTTTTCAACAGTGAGTAAAACTTAGTAAAAGTTATACCAAAATACTCCTGGTGATAAGTAGATCCCAAATATATAGTTAGTTTCCATTTGTTTATCCTGTATATTCTAAAATAAATACCCAAAGTTTTATAACCTTTCGATGGATTTTTGATGGTGTTAAACCCTAATAAAACCTTGATTGAAACCCATGGGAGTGTAGAGAATGAAAATACGTATCCATTGACACCAAATTCATAAATTTTGGATATCAATTAGAATTTTGGTGAGCGATTGACCCATAGGGTTATTTATTAAAAATAAAAATTTTAATAAAAATATAATTAGAAAGCTTACGTTTTGATATTTTCTACTATAAAATTATTTTATATGAGCAGAAAAGTAATATTAAAGATTATTAAGCATATTCGAGTTAATGCGCACCAATAGGTAGAGTTAAAAGAATATATTGTGTCAAATAAGAACAGTAAATACATGAAAAATGATTTATACAATAAATTCAAATGAGTTGAATTTGATTTGATGCATGTAAAATGATTTGTGATGACAAGATTTGATTGGGGCTGTGGAGATAAATTGTTATTGAATATTAGGAACTCGTTGGACAGTAATTTGTGAGTAATCTTTACTTGTGATATTATATTTGACATTGGTATTAAATTAAAATTGTTGCTTTTGATTAAATAGAATGATATATATAGCATTTCATACTTGAATTTCATGAAATAATTTTGATGCATTGTAGTCAATTACGAACTTAAGTAGGTTATTGACATGACAGCATTTTTATTGGTCATAATCTTTGGGAATAGACTCACAGGATTGGCCATTGTGGTGATCTTGTTTAGTGTATTCCTGGCATAAGATGAATGAGATAGAAATGAGTAGATAATTGGATAACTAGAGGTCCGGTGCAGTCCTCATTTGCGCGGTTAGGAGCAAATTCGCTCTAGTAACACCCCAACCCTCGTATCTTTAAGCAGTGTACATGACCACCATTCTCTTAACAGTGGACTTAACCAAATGGCAGGTCGGGCCGGTGTTACTTTATAAGTGACACTCACTTGTTCTTTTTTTTTCAATATCTCGTGTCTTTGTATAAAAATTCAAGGATACAAAATTTTCACTTTAATAAAATCAAGGCAAATTTAAAGAGATAAAAAAATTCAAACTATTTTATTCATAATAACAAGAATAATTGAAAGAACTAAACTTCTCAAAGCAAAACTAATTATTATAGTAGAAAACTTCAAAAAAATATTTTTTAGTAGAAAAACATAAAAACTTTGGGCAATATGCCCTTAAAAATTCTAAAAAATATAATAATAAAGTAGAAACTATCTAAGAACTATCTATATTTAACTGCTCCATGAATTTCATGTTCCTAAAAAATAAGAAAGGAAGGAGTGAGCACATAGCCAGTGGATCTTTTTCGAAAACCATCTTTCATATTCAAACTCATAACACAATCATAATTCAAACACTTGCAATCATTAGGCGTTTCAACAACAATTTGTTTAAGTCGAGTCTCAGACCAAAAGGGCCTTTAATCCCTTGATGCTCTTAACGAAGTAAACAGGGCCCACTCAGCATCAACCCGTTAGTAGCACGTGTCGGCATCAACTCGTTACACATGGTGACCCACCAAGTAATGTAGTACACAACCCTCAAGTACTTAGGTCTGAAAACCATATGACCTAACTCATATGAAAAGAACATTCATAATGTCGCCTTGACCACTATGATGGTATGTGGTTATTATCACCGTCGTCTTAGATTAATTCTCATATCATGATCTCATAAAATGAACTTTAGAATATGAAATCAAACTAAAATTCAGAATATATACAGTCAATTTATGAAACACTCATAAAACATGCATCATACTATAATTTAAAAAGTTTAAGCATAATACTAACATGACATGGATGATATGATTGCTTAAACATGAATCAAAAATGAAATACTAAAATAAACATTTAAAATCTAGAACTGAATTTGAAAATCTTTGAATTTAATGAAAAACACACAAACAATGAGCATGTCATGAATTTAAATAAGAACAGAAGGGTGTTCTAGAAATTACTTCCACTTTGTGACGCTTTCTTCCAAAATTTCGGTAGCAATTTCCCCCACGTACTAGTGCCAATAAAGATCACCCAACTTAATTCCCCAATAAGAGAGAAGAACTTCTCACACACAATTAAGAGGAAGGAAAGATGGGAAGAGGTGTCAAGAAGAAAGCTTAGAAAATAAGAGGCAATTTCAACTCTTATGTATGGAATGAAGAAATTAAGAGTATATGGGGGTTTATATAGGTTTTCAAAGGGAGAAAAATAGAAAGTTTTAAGATTTTTTTTTAATAAAACACCCTAATTCTCTTTAATTTCATACTTTCTAATTTTGAGAATAAAATGAGTATTTTTCAAATTTTAGAAACCTTCTTTTTGGATTTTTTCAGATTTTTTGTGATTTTTTCGAAATTTTTGTTTTTTAATTTCGGATCTTTTGATCTTGGCCGTCGAATTTTCTCAAGCGCATCAACGGTTCGTGATCAACCAAAAAACATCTTCGATCTGGACCATTGGATCTTCCTTGAGCGCAGCACGGTTCACGATCTCGAACACGACTTTGATTTGGACGCTTAGATTGTCCTCGAGTTTCACACGCGCATCTCGGTCGTGATTAATGAAAACATTTCGGATCATCCAATCGTCCTCGATCATGGTGTGCGGATCTCGTTCATGATCAACGAAACAGATCCTGGCCGCAAGATCAACCTCAATCGCAGTGTTGATTTCACGATTTCCTTTTTGTGCCTTCGTTGTGCGTCGTTGGATTTGATGGATTTGATCGTGGCCGTTTAATCTTGATGATTTGGTGCGCTCGTGCGTGTATGCATATCTGATCGTGGCCGTCAGATCGTGAGATCAGATCTTGATCCACGGTTTGTAGCCGTTGGATGTGCTTTAAGTTTATTTTTTTTATTTTTCAACTGAATTTATTGCTTTCTTTTCGGATTTTTGCCAAATCTTTATCCCAACTGACTTTCTAATCCTGTTTTCATCAACAATTGCACGTATCCTTGTGTTTTTGGCTATGATATCCCATGTTATACATTATATTCATATATTTTCTTCAAAAAATCCATTAAATTAATTTTTTTATTCCTCATTTGGGTAACTAAGACTTACCAAAATTTTCATCCATCAATTCCGTATAATTTTCTAAGTAAAAAATTCAATTTCATATGAATTTTTCGAGATGTTACAGCTCTGTTATATGGAAGGAGGAAGATGGCCCATGTTTTAAAAGAGTGCATGTTATTGAAATCGAATACACGTTCACACATTACATTACGCATGTATGTTATGTTTATTTCATTTCGCAAGTGATTTAATTTTTTTTTTTTCTGCATGTTTTTATACATATGATGGTCGTATAATACCATAAGTTAGATTATTCACTGAGTTTGTTGTTTGCTCACTCCACTTTCAATCATTTTCTCCAGGCTCTGATAAGAAAGGAAAAGGGAAGATGATGTAAAATTGCTACTTGGTTTTTGAAGTTAATAGTATGTGAAAAGTGTAAAAATTAGTTAGATTACTATTTTGAAAAATGATATAAATGTGTTGTCATCTGAATGTACTATCATAACAAATGATGGATTTTGTGGATGTATGGTTATCTGGATGAATATATGTGGTTTTTGTATATTAATTGTAATTATCAGGTGTTTTGAAATTGGTGACATGTTATGTTTTTAGAGGAGACTATGTCAAAAATTTTAGGAAATTGGGTGATTTGGAAGAGGGAAGGCTTACAGGGTTTTCGGACATGTCAGAATTCTAACATGTTGGAAATTCTGTGTCGATCGTGACGTCACCTGAGAAGGGGTCGCGACACTCTATCCTCACAACTCGAGCGGGTCAGAAGCTAGGCGCATTGATCATATGCCCTAATCTCATGTTCAGACCTGGAGTCTAATCTCAATCACCTTATGTACCTTGACCATGCACTTGAACTTGGAGCCTATTCAATGAACATCTATAAATTTCAAAACTAATTTGATGTATCTCAATCATATGAAACCATTTAACTCATGTCATTTCACACAAGTTTTATGCAAGGAATACAAGTTAAAGTAAACGCCTGAATTAAACTACTCACTTCAGGTCCCATGCACCGATGTGTGATCGACACTCGGCCCAGTCCTGCAAGATACGCTTAGGTCTACATTTTTTAAACCCAATTTTGGTTCTTTTGAGAAATGTAGCTCAATTCTAGTTCTTTTATTCCTAATCAGTCTCGATCAACCCAAATTTGACACAGTCAAATTTGATCAATTGGTCAAATGGTTAAACTTAGTCAAAATTGGTCAATGTGATCAATTTTGGTCAAATTTGGTCAAGATGGGTCAATTTGGGTCAAAATGCTCAATTTTTCACACTTAATCAAATTCTAACTTTTTGTTTTATCTATGCAGCAAATTCGCCAAATTTTCTGCGATCAAGTCGTGCCTTGGATTTGCTCAAAATTTTTTTGATTTCATCTATACCTCCTAGATATTCACTAGAATTTTAGATTGTAATTTTTGGACTCCATTTGATAGGGTTTTCAAGTGAAATACTTGTAATTGTAAATTTCTGATTTTCATGTGAGAGACAGTCACTGATTGCGTAATTTGACCTAATTATCCAACTCAGATTTGGAAGCATTTTGGTACACATGTTTTTGACATAACCAGTAATGTCTCCATTAAATTTCAGCTTAAAATATTGAGTTTTGGTCAATTAATTGATCCCCCAAAATCTCTACCATGTAACAGATTTTTCTAATGCTCATAATTTTTATGATTTTCAAGTGTCTAATTACCTCCATTAAACCACTAATCCAAGGTTCCTTCTTACACATATTGTATGTACTTAGATCATATCAACATTGTCGTTTAAAACTCATGCAAATCAGAGAGAATACTTGACTACAACCTACTCACACACTTCAATTAAACACACAACATGCATCTTCCGCAAACTCAGAAATTTTCTAAGTGTCAAAACACCTAACTAGCAGGGCATCTTTAGTAGGATGGGAAATTACAAACACCGAAGTTTGTGATAAGAAACTTATACCCTCTCGTAGCCTCTAGTATCAAGATCACGCATCCAAAGTTTTAGCTCCACTGGACTCCTCTTCGCACTTTGAAACTTACCTCAAAATTGGTCCCATCACCACGTTTTCTTGTAAAACACATTCAAAAGTTTAGTTTTGGTTTTCCAACACATGAAAATTGAAGTACACATGATAAGGATTAAAATGAGTAGTTTTACCTCAAAAACTGACCTCAAGGCTCAAATAGATTAGGAACCACCCCTTCAAACTTTGGACCATCATTGTTTTTCTACTATTTTCAGCTCCCAACTATATTGAGAACCCCACCTTGGTGGTTGTTTTTCTCTCTTATAGTTGTACAATTTGATGAAAGGTTTGCACAATATTGTAGAGGGAAGTAAAAGTTTTCAAAAGACTATAATATCAAGAAAAACGGATTTGAGACTAAGGAGATGCAAGCTGTTGAAAATGGGTTGCTGAAATTAAAAAAACTACTCAAAAATTTTAGGTTTTTGTTGCATGTTGGAGCATTCTCACATGGCCAAATGGATTGACACATGGCTCATGGGTTGCCATGCAACGTGCCTTGTTGTTCTTGCTCATAAGATTGGCCAAAAATCTTGTCAGATGGTCAAAATCATGGCTCAAAACCATGTTCAAAACTGGTTCTTGCTGCTAGTTTTCTATTGAAAAAATGGGGTAGAAAAGAAGAAAAAAGAAGGGAAGAAGGAGGGGGAGTTGCATAGGCCAGCCCATGCGTCCTGGCCCAATCGCACGAGCCACCCGACTCGTGCGTGAATTCAAGCCTAAGCCTGTTGGCCTAGGCTACTGATTTTTTTTTTTCTCATTTCATCTTTTCCTCTTCATTTTATTTTTCATTTTTTTCTCTCACCAAGAGCACATTTTTATTTGTCATTTATTCATTTACCCATCATCATCATTTTTTTTCAAAATCATATATATTTCCAATATACTCCAAATTCCAGTTTATACATTTTTTTTTTAAAAAAATATCACATATTTTACCTAAAAAACCTATATTTTTCTCAAAAATTAAATAATTATCCAAAAATTCATTATTCCTTCATAAAAATTAAATAATCATTCTAAAAATTATATTTTCTCTCAAAAATTATATTTCCTCAATAATTAATGTATTCTTTTTTCAAAAATTATATTTCTCAATTAATCTAATCTTCTTCAATTAAATGGTTAAAATTCAGAAAATTATGTATTTCCATTAAAAATTCAGAAAAATACATGTGAAGACATATATCGAACCCATAAATTTTGTATCTCAAAAATATGGGTCGTCACACAGTTGTAGCGACTAATGTACACTGTTGTTGCCAAATCACAAGAAGAGATGGGTGAACTCTAACATGTCTAGTGAAGATATAGATGAATTTCAGCGTGACCCACTGCTGAAATTAGTTGGCGCTACTGTTGTACTAGAAGAAGAGATGGTGAACTCCAAAGTGTATCATAAAGAGTTGGGTGAAATTACTCGTTTGGAAGAGCTAAGTATAGGCCATGGTGTGGATGCTACATGGTAAAATTGGCTTTTTAAGTACAAGACTCGTATATTTGTTTGTTTGATTTATTGTAGGATACCCATGCAGTACGTGGTGGTACTCCATTTGTGTTAAGTTGGAGTATACTAAATCCATGTACCACAAAAGTGTAACAATTTGTAAAACATACTAGGATTTACTTTGTAATTTATGAAGATTTATTGCAGTGAATGATTAATGAATATTTATGTTACAGAGGTGTAGATGCTACATGGCAAAATTGGCTCTTTAAGTACTAGGCTTGCATTTTTTTTTTTTTTTGACAACAACAGTTATAATATGGGAGGAGGGGTTTCGATCCCTGCCCTCTTGTGGGACAGAGAGATGCCATCACCAGCTACTTAGAGCAGCTGGGGGTAAGGATACACATGCTCTATGTGATGGTACTCCATTTTTGTTAAGTTAGAGCATATTGAATGCACATATATATAACAAAAGTGTAAATATTTATAGAAGGATTTACGCTGTAATTTTTGAAGAATTAATGTAGTGAATGATTGATGAACATGTATGTTCTAAGTCCTAACCTAATTTGTGTGTATGTGTGTGTGTGTGTTTAAATGGTAATCTCAAAGATAATATAAATTGCTTGAAAAGCAACTGATAATGCAGTCTATTTTTTGTGTTTGTAAATATTCATATATCTCTTATAAATGGTTGTCAATTGATAATGTAGTGTATTTCTTGTTTTAGGTCGTGCACAATTCAACAATAGTGTTAATTTCAATTAGGGAGGGTTATTTACTATATTCCTCAATTATAGTACTCTAACTTTAAACTAGTTTTATTCTCGCAATGGAGTTAGAAAAGATGCTGAAGGATCAAACACCAACATGTGCTTGTAGACAAGGAAAAAGATGTGCCATAAATATATTCTTAGTTATGTAGTATACATACATACATAAAAGTATTGGTCTTTTCTCAAAAATTAGTTATGTTTCCTCAAAAAAGGGAATTAAAATCTTTAGAAATAAATTGATTCTAATTTCAGGCAACCAAATCAAAGCATGCATCGCAATATTTTTAATCTTTGGTTTCTTTAAATAATCTCGCATTAATAATATTCTTTCAGAAATAAAGAGCTCATATTTCTTCCGATTTGCCAAGAAAATTAATGTGTGACCTAAACTAGAGTTGCCCATATCCTCTATTGTTGCCAAAAAGTTAAACTAGAGTTGCCCATATCCTCTATTGTTGCCAAAAAGTTATTAAAGTGAAATTTGGAAGTTCATAAATTCTAGATTTTTTTAATATTTACTATTCATTCTAATTTACAAAAATTTATATTGTGTAATTCAATATGCAAACATTAAATAAATGATGTGATTTTGATAGAGAACTACAATATCCAAAAAAACTATTTCCCATCAATCAAATTTAAAACACTAGATTTTTTTTTCTCGCTCTTCATAAAGTGACCAAATTGGGTTGTCATGTCTACCAACGCCAAACCCAACATCTACACCACTAAAAAAAACTTCTTAGAACTTATTATTTGAATTCAAACGGTTCTTTCCTTGGCGCTCAACTCGACCACTGTTGTTAGTATATTATATTATAATATCTTATAAGATATTATATAATATATAATATATTATAATATATTATATAATATTTATTTCATATCTTTTAGATATTATTATACACTATATAATATGCATTTCATATCTTTTCTATTTTCTTTTATATGTTTTGGAATTATTTATTTATATCATTGTATGTTCATTGTACAATTCATTCAATCAATAATATTTCATTTTTTCATCATGGTATCAGAACTAGGTTGAGTATTTTGAGATAATTTTAGCTTTTTGCCGTTTTGGGCTGCCAATGACAAGATAAAATCATTGGCCGGGTGAAACCATTTGTGCTACCTGTATTACTTATTGCACATTATTTTTTCTTCTCGATTTGTTATTTTTCATGTCCATCTACTAGTTTCAAATCTGCCACAGCCACTGTGCCGATAACTATTGAGAATTCTTTTTGTTGCTGATTTTTGGACATTTTACGCTGCTGGACATTCTACTGTTGCTGCATATATTCTTGTTGCAGAAATTTACTATTACTGCAAAAATGTTTTTGTTGTAGAAATTTATTGCTGCAAAAAAAATTTTTGTTGCAAAAATTCTTCGTTGCAGAAATTTCTTGTTGCTACAGAAATTTAGAAATTTCTTGTTGCAAAAATTTCTTACTGCAGAAATTTATTGTTGCAGAAATCTCTTGTTGCTGCTACTATTTGCTTTTACTATGGTTCGTCGAAGTCTTCACTGTTGCGCCGTCGACCCTGCCAATATATATATATATATATATATATATATATATCATACAAACATGAAGTTTATATAATATCATAATATTATATTATTATATAAACCTAAAGTTTATATATTATTATAATATTATATTTATTTTCTTGTGCGCTAACTATTACGTTTGCGTTTGTTATGCCACGGTATCTCCTATGTTGCATCTTTTCTTGTGCGCTAACTATTGCGCTTGTTATGCTACGGTATCTCTCGTGTTGCATCTTTTTTTTGTGCGCTAACTATTGCGCTTGTTATGCCACGGTATCTCCCGTATTACATCTTTTCATATGCGCTAACTATGCTACGGTACCTCTCGTGTTGTATTTTTATGCGCAAACTATTACTTCTGCATTTCGTGAACAAACTCAAGATGATTTCTTCTATCACCTTGAGTTTGAGGGGAGATATTAGTATATTATATTATAATATTTATTCCATATCTTTTAGATATTATAATATACTTTATAATATGCATTTCATATCTTTTCTATTTCCTTTTATATGTTTAGGAATTATTTATTTATATCATTGTATGTTCATTGAACAATTCATTCAATCAATAATATTTCATCTTTTCATCAATTGTGATTGAGCGACCACCGTGATTCTTAGGAGTTTCTAACCTTAACACCCATAGTCCACAAAGACACATTCCACTTTCATTTCCATTCTTAGCACAGAGAGTAGAGAAAGAGACAGTGATTTGTTGAGAGACTTTGCAGAAATTGGTGAAAGCGGGGAGTTTCTAATAACCTTAACACACCCATAGTTCACAAAGACACCATTCTACATTCATTTCTATTCTTACCACCGAGAGAGCATTCTACTTTCATTTCCATTCCTACCACATACTTTGGAGAAACTGGTAAAAGCAGGGAAAGCAAATAGTCCCCACTATGCGGACCGTAGTTTTGCTTGTAATTTCGAATTTGAATTGTTTCAATTTCCATGTGGGACCAAGTTTCTAAAAAACATTTCATTTTACACTTACAAATAAGTAACTTTGCATTCGATTTCTCATTCACATGCTCATAATTTTGGCCAAATATATAATCAAACAAATTAATCTCCACGAATTAAAGATTAAGAACCACCAAGTTTTTAAAAGCACTTCATTCACACTTACAAGATGTGTAACTTTGCATTTAATTTTTTGTTCATATACTCATGATTTTAATTAAATATGATCTCACATTTTTAATTTTTACATATTAAAGATTAAGAATCACTTTGGTCTTACCTATAATTAATTAATTGTAAGACTCACTTAAATATTTAGTTCAAAATGACTAAAGCAATATTTTTCTCAAAGCTAATGTTTGTATCTGGAGATGACACTTTCTTTTTGAACTTTTAGTGATTTATCATCCTTCTCTTTCACTGGTGAAAAGTTACAACTCATGGGTTTTGCTTGTCGCATTAGTTTTGCTTCATAGGGTTCCTTTTCAGCAACCAAAGTAAATTTATAGCGAAATATTTTTGAACCAAAGTAAATTTACTAAGGAAGCAGGTTTTGGTTTCTAGGTTTCCATCTTCATGAACCCAACTTTCTAATATATGTATGGTGACTATCCTTGTTCAAAATCAACCTTCTTCAAGAATACAAAGTATTGAAAAGTAATCTCTCTTCCCATTTTCAGGGAACGATGCACAAAAATACTTATTCGCTTTCTTCTTGTCTTCCCTTTTTTATTTACTTGAAGGGACACAAACTCATAAAACAATACCAACTCAAATTTAAATTTTGTAGTTAAAGAGTGTTTTTTTTTTTTTTTGAAAAAGAAAAAGGAAGAATCTAACTAAAACAGTTAGATTAATATTTTCCTAAAGTCCTATCCAACATATAATACGCAAACTCATGTGATTCCTGTTAAAAGGAAGACACAAAGAAAGAAGAAAACGACAAAGAAAAGAAAATGCTCTAGATTGCATTAATTTCTTTCTATTAATGAAATAAAATAGGACAAAAGCCTTTATAGGCTTTACACCAACCAAAAAGTCCACTAAAGTAGTTATCACAACCCCACTAATTTAAACATGTAGCAACAACCCCACTTACTCCACAAAAGTAGCTATCACAACTCCACTAATTTAAACATGTAAAAACTACTTTTTAACTAATTCAACCAACAATCCTTCCCTTAAACTATTGTTTGCTAACATTCAGTTTAAAGTCTTGATTGTTTCCAGCGAGCAAACTCCAAGTGATTTTCTAAGCTTCATGAATAACTCCATCTTGAAGGCCTTGGTGAATATATCAGCAACCTGATCTTCACTTGTGCAATAAATTAGATTAATTGTTTCATTTTTGCTAAGATCTCTCAAGAAATAAAACTTCACATCAATGTGCTTGCTTCTTCCATGCAGCATAGGATTCTTGGAGAGCTTGATTGTTGAATTGCTGTCACAAAAAATTTCAGTAGCTCCTGGTTGCTTGAATTTTAGCTCTTCAAGAACTCTCCTTAAGCAAACAGCTTGGCAAGCACAAGCTGTAGCAACAACAAACTAAGCTTTTGTGCTTGACAAGGTGACAATGGGTTGCTTCTTGGATGACCACGAAATAGCACCTGTCCCAAACATAAAAGCATAGCCTGAAGCGCTCCTTCTATCATTTTGATCTCCTGCTTAATCATTGTTAGTAAAACCTAACAAATTAGACTTTACACCCTTCCGGTAAAATATCCCAAGGTCTCTTGTTCCTTGCAAGTAACGAAGGATTCTTTTGGCAGCTAGCAAGTGCATTTCTGTAGGACTCTCCATATACCTACTGATTAAACTCACATAATACATTATATCTGGCCTTGTTGCAGTTAAATACATCAAACTACCACAATTTGTTTGTAGACAATGCTGTCAACTTTTCTTCCTTTATGATCTTTGTGTAACTTCAGGCCAACTTCAACTGGAATATTCACAGGATTACAATCCTTCATCTGAAACCTGTTCAAGATTTCTCCAACATACTTCTTTTGAGAAACAAAGATCCCATCAGCCAATTGATCTACTTCTATGCCAAGATAGTAGTGCATCATACCAAGATCAGACATTTCCAATTCATTCATCCTACACCTTTTAAATTCTTCAAACATAACATCACAATTGCCAGTAAATATAAGATCATCAACATACAAAGCAGACAATGAACATTTTTCCTTTATCTCCAATCTTAACAAAAAGTGTATGCTCATAGGGACACTTAGAAAAACCAACTTTAAGAAAATAAGACTCAATACGACTGTACCAAGCTCATGGAGCGTGTTTTAGTCCATAAAGAGCATTTTTCAATTATAAACTTTATGTTCATTTCCAATCTTCACATAACCAGGAGGTTGTTCGATAAATACTTGTTCCTCCAAGTATCCATGCAAGAATGCTGATTTGACATCTAGCTGGAATATAGGCCAAGAATTCTGTGCTGCCAATGCAACCACCAACCTGATTGTGTCATGTCTTGCTACTGGAGAAAAGACTTCTATATAATCAACCCCATATTGCTGCTTGTACCCTTTGGCAACTAAGCGTGCTTTGTGCTTGTCAATTTCACCATTTTCTTTCAACTTTGTTTTGAAGACCCACTTTACACCAATGGTTTGCTGCCCGTTTGGAAGATTAGAGAGCTCCCAAGTGTCATTCCGTTCAATGGCATCAATTTCAGCATCCATTGTTTTTCTCCATTTTTCTTCTTTGACAGTGATTTCAAACGTGGTAGGATCATAATCAGAAAACAGAGCAAAGTGTGTAATTGGATCTTCTGAATTGTCAATTCCAGTTACCTTATAATCTTGCATCCAAGTTGGCCTTCGTCGAACACGACGAAGAGAATTAGCTTGTTCTTCATTAAATCCAGCAGCTGCTGGTGCAGTTTCAGCAATTATAAGAGTAGCAGGTGATGAGTTTTCAGCCAAGCAAGGTTCTAAAATTTGTTCTTGTTCAGCATCATCTTCATAAAGGACTTGAGTAGGCTGCTGCCTAATCCAATTCCAAGTGTTTTCTTCATCAAAAACAACTTTCTTGCTTATCACAATCCTTTTTGTTAGTAGATTGAATAATTTATATGCTTTGGATGTATCACTTACACCAAGAAAGACACATTTTTCAGCTTTGTCATCAAGTTTCGTCCTTTTCTGATCTGGGACATGAGCATATGCAATGCATCCAAAGATTCTAAAGTGATCCACATTTGGTCTTCTCCCATTCCAAGCCTCTTCTGGTGTCATGTTTTGAACAACAAAGGTTGGGCTTCTGTTCAAAACATGAATGCTCCAATTTATTACTTCTGGCCAAAAAGACTTTGGAATTCTTCCTAGTCCCAGCAAGCCTCTTACTATGTTGAGAATGGTTCTATTTTTCCTTTCTGATATACCATTCTATTGTGGTGTATATGCAGTTGTAAGTTTTCTTAGAATGCCATGCCCTACACAAAAAGCTTCAAATTCTGTTGAGCAATATTCACTACCACGATCTGTTCGTAGGGTCTAAATTTTCTTTCCTATTTCATTCTCCACAAGAGCTTTGAAGTTTCGAAATGTAGAGAAAGCTTCTGATTTTTCCTGTAAAAAATAAACCCAAGTTTTTCTGGAGAGATCATCAATAAAAGTAATGAAGTATCGTTTACCTCCATTGGAAGTTGGGTTTAACGGACCACAAATGTCTAAATGAACCCGCTGCAAAACTTCTTTTGCTCTCCATGACTTCCCTTTTGGAAATTCAGAACGATGTTGTTTGCTATCAACACATTGTTCACAGATTTGAGAAGGAGTGGTGATTTGAGGAAGGCCCATCACCATATTTTTCTGTTGGAGGGTCTTCAATCCACCAAAACTCAAGTGGCCGTAACGAAAATGCCATAGCCATGAAGGATCTTTCATTTTAGCCATCAAGCAAGATTGAATGCTTTCAATCTTCAATGGAAACAATCTATTTGAACTCATTTGAAAAATTCCACTCATATGGTTACTGCAGCCTGTGTCCATATACCAAATATCTGCTTCAAATTTATGTTCATCTTGAACAGCTATCAACAACGTTTCTGCTTCCTTCTCTGTGGCAAAATTTGAACTTTCTTCATTTTCTTTACCATGAAGCAACCTTGAATAACATTCAGATGCATAATGACAACATTTATGGCATCGAAAGCACTCAACCTTGGATTTTTCAAAATCCTGTCCTCTGCCTTCGCCGCGAGATTGGTCATTATTGGTCTTGAAATTCCTGTTGTCATCCCTTTTTCCGGGGTCGCCTCTTCTTCTACCTCTACCTCTACCTCTACCCCTTCCCTTGAAATTGTTGGAATGGGTATCAGTAGAAGCCTTCAAAGCTTGCTCTTCAAAGGTTGAACTTTTCTTCATTTCTTGTTCATGGACTAGTAAGGAGCTTTGCAATTCATCGAGAGAGAGTGCATCAATGTCTTTTGACTTTTCAATTGAGCAGACAACATAATTAAATTTTGGAGTCAGCGAACGCAAAATCTTTTCCACAATGGTGACATCGTTCATCTTCTCGCCATGGATTCGCATCTTGTTGCTAATCTCCATGGTTCTGGAACAATAGTTAGTGACAGATTCTCCTTCCTTCATTGCTAGCATCTCAAAGCCCCTTCTCAATACTTGAAGCTGGGCACGCTTCACTCTCATAGAGCCTTGATACTTCTTCTTCAATGAGTCCCAAATAGCCTTGGAAGTTTCTTTGCAAAGAATAGTTTCCAAGATAGAACGATCAATGGCTTGAAATAGACAATTTTTTGCCTTCAAGTCCTTCAGCTTTCTTGCTTCTAGTTCTGCAGTTTGGGTTTCTGTCAAGACCGCACCTGCTGGTGGCTCTTGTATCCCAGATTCAATGAATGCCCAATATTCCTTTGACCGCAAAAAATTTTCCATTAGCATGCTCCAATGGTCATAGTGACCATCAAAGCGTGGGATGGCTGCTTGCACAAAATTGGAATCTGTGGTCATGACTATTGCTGCAAATAAAGAACTGTTGCTGCAAAGAAAGAAAAAACGTGTTGCATGATTGGACTACTGCCTGTCACTCTCACTTTCCCTCTTTGAACACGGAAGTACACACTTTTTTAGAGAGGCTCTGATACCACTGTTAAAAGAAAGACACAAAGAAAGAAGAAAACGACAAAAAAAAGAAAATGCTCTAGATTGCATTAATTTCTTTTTATTAATGAAATAAAACAGGACAAAAGCCTTTATAGGCTTTACACTAACCGAAAAGCCTACTAAAGTAATCACAACCCCACTAATTTAAACATGTAGCAACAACCTCACTTACTCCACAAAAGTAGCTATCACAACCCCACTAATTTAAACATGTAAAAACTACTTTTTAACTAATTCAACCAACAATTCCATAATAGAACTTGTGTATTTCTTCTATTATTGTTATTTATTAATTCAAAGAGAACATGAAAACAAGATACCATATGGGACAATCATTCTTTGAAATGGACAATAAAAAATGTAACTACAACATTCTCGATAATTAAATGAATGAGTATTATATATTCTTTTATTTAATAATTATAATTGTGAGTGTTTCACTTATATAACAATAATTATCATTTTACTTTAGACTTTCACCAATAAGATGTGTGCAGGTATTTTTGGTCTCATAATATACATGCGTACACAAAAAAATAATAACAATAATAAAATACAATAAAATATAAATAAAGCATAAACTCTAAGTGGTGCACTGCAGTCGAAAATCGTAACGGTCACTTTTTGTGCTTGAATTTAAGTTCTTGCTATAGTCTAACTACTGACGGATTGCAAGCCAGAAGAGAAGAACAGGGGCCAAAACAGAGAGGTTGAGAAATCAGCAATAACAAAAATGGTTAAGGGAAAGGCAAGCTATGAGGAGTTGAGAAGACAGAGGTTGGAAGAGAACAACAGAAGATTAGAAGAACTGAACCTTGCCCAGCTTGCTCGAACGCTTCTCAACTCCTCACCCAAACCCTCCACGGTTCTTCTTACCCTCCCTTTTTTTTTTTTTTTTTCCTTTCTCCAATCTCTTCTCACTATATTTTCTTTCTCTGAAACTCTAATGGTAAGTTCTTTACACTTGTCTCTGATCAGCAGACAAAGCAAGCAAAACCCAGAACTCCTCGAAAGCAAGTGTAGGGGCTTGTTCAAGTTAGAAGATCCAGTCGTATCGAAAACAAGCCTGCTCCAGTTTACAGAGAAGTGAGCGTCTCTTGTGCGTTCTTCCATTTTGTGCTCTCTTCATTCATAGATTACAAGCTGTTGTTGTTGTTGTTCTGTTCTTGCTGTTTTTCAGGTCCCCGATGATCTTGTCAAAAGACCCAGAAGGTCAGTTGTCTGAAATTTTTTTCAGAATGTGTATACTACTTGGAAATGGCAATTTGAATTGATCTGGGCAAATGGGTGTTTCGGGTCTGAAGATACCATGAGAGAAGGCAATTGTTGAGTGGAGTTTATGCATCTGATGAAGCTAGATTAAATGCTATAATACGAGCAGAGGCATTGAAATCCAGCTTGGAAAATGATTTTCCTAGTTTTGTAAAGCCTATGGTGAGATCACATGTTACTGGTTGTTTTTGGCTGGTAAGCAAGAGATTAGTTCTCATTTTAGTCTTTCAAATTTATATTTTGGAAGCATTTATTGTGACTAACTAAATATATATTTGGGTAACTGGGTATTTATCTGAATAGGGTCCTCCTGTGCAATTTTGCAAGGATCACCTGCCCAAAGGAACAGAGACAATGTGGCGAGTGGATGAAAATGGAGATGAGTTTCGAACAGTATACATTGCAAAGAGGACAGGATTGAGTGGTGGATGGAAGGGATTTTCTCTTGCACATGCCTTGATTGATGGGGATGCTCTGCTTTTCCAGCCAGTAAAGCCAACTCAATTCAAGGTTCCAATATTCTTCTTGAAAATTCTGGCATATTTGACAGAAGAAAATTCATATTCTAATCACTGAATCAGAACTGAAAAGTTTTCCACGGTAGACAAAAAAAGCAATACTTAGTTTCTCTTTTTTTTTTTTTTTCAATTACTATTTCAATGCAAGTTTACATAATCAGGGCAAATGATTAAAAGAGCAGGTCTCTTTTTGTTTTGGATGGAGGATGCTAGTGCAAGACAAATTAATGCAGGTAATTTGATTTCACATAGCTGTTGTATAAATCTAGAGGATACCTAGTCTTTTTGTATAATGCTACATCTGAAAGAATCAAATATTAACTTATATCTTCCTTGTAATCAATATAATATTTATTTATTTATTTATTATATGTATATAATCTTTTTATGGTCCAGTAGGGTGCAAATTTACAAGAGACCCCATGTTTAAACTTTATTTAGCATGAGATTAAACTTTATTTACTTCTTCTTTATGTACAATCCTAAATGAAATATTTTTTTTTAGGTTGAATAGGACATGAGATTAAAAGAAAAAGAAATGTTATATAAATCTTATTTTGAACATCAAATATAACATATAATATAATGTGCATTTATATTATGGTTCAGTACACAATTAAAATACATGCTTATGTATTTTATATTGTGATATCAATGTATAAACAGGTTTGAGTTTAGCATAAACAGGTTTGAGTCAAAACGGGTTAGATGCGATTATACACGATTAAATGAGGAAAATAAACAAGTTAACCTGATAAATTCAAAAATGATACGTTTAATACGATTAAATTAAAAGATAAAGTATAAATAAGTTAATTTAAAAAAAAAATTTGTTTGATAGTATAAATTTCTTTAAATAAATTAGTTTATTAGTATATTTTTAAATATAATTTTTTAAAAATTTAACAAAATATAAAATATAATATTTTTATGAAAAATTTCTTTAAAAGTTGATTGAAAAAAGTCAAATAGGTTATATACAAGTACACGATTATAAACACGATTACGGCGCGATCCATTTATAATAATAGATTGATACGAATTGCTATTCTAAATAAAATTTAAATAAAATTACACGATTATAAACGCGATTATAACACAAGCCATTTATAATATAATAGATTGATACGAATTGTTATTCTAAATAAAATTACAGAAAATCACAAAACAATTATTCACGATAATATATTTCACGTTTTTATAAAATTTCGTTTATACCGTAAACTTAAACTATTATCAAATATGCCAGTTATTCCCATTATCAAATAGCAATGATTTCGAACTTGCTCTGTTTCTCCATCCTGGATCTCATAACAAAACCTCTTTTTCTCTAGTAATCTCTTCATCAACGAAACCCCAAACTTATTCTCATCATCTCTGTTCTATCTTTTTTTTTCTCCTCTATGTTTCCTCCGTTATTCATCCCCAAAATAACACTGGTAGAAGATCTAGGCAGTTAGAACGATGGTGCCACTGGCCTCCTTGATCTTCTTGGACACAAGCTTCGCCTTGACAACTAGAGGTTGCGACAGTGATAACATTCCTTTTCTCGACAAGGGCAAGCAAATCACTTGCAAAATGATGAAACAAATAGTGGGTTGTGAACAGGGGCGAGCACACTGTTGCTGGCTGCACTGTTCTTCTTCTTTGTTCTACTTCACAACCTACTCTTCTTTGGCTACTTTGCGTTCTACTCTTCTTTGTTCTGCTTCGCGACCTGCTCATCTTTTGTTTGCACGTTGTTGCTACTATTGGCTCCTGCTTGCTCGCATTGTTGCTACCATTGATTAGGTTTCGATGAAGATTAGATTAGATTGGAGTTTTAGTTTATTTCCATCTCTGTCTACAAGAGGGCATGGCATAAGAACGATCGGTTGCTCGCATTGTTACTACCATTGATTAGGTTTCGATGAAGATTAGATGATTTTGGAGTTTCAATTTGTTCCCATCTTTGTCTGGAAGAGCGCATGAACAATAAAGATTGAAGAGGACACGACATTATTGAGTCTCAGCTTTGCTGATTGAGTTTCATCTCCTTCTTCTTCCTGGCACTACTCGCATGCTTCTATTGCCTTTGATTTGCTCCCCCCTGCCAGTGTTGTTGCTGCCAAATCGGATCCTTCGACCTCCTTCTTCAAACTATAAGCAATTGTTTTTGGCTAATCAATTGCCATCAGGAAGCGGGCGGTTTGCAAAAGTGATCGGAGAACAACTGTGGATGTGCACCTGCGCTTGAGAAAGGAGATCGAAACTACTGCATCAGTGGATATGGTGTGTGTAACACCCAGCCTCCCAAGCCCCATCGTCCACGTCATCTGATGGTATAATTTCCTTCAATCAATAATCTTGGGCCGCCCGAGAGACAGGCTTGTGCTACATTTTCTTCTTCTTTGACCCACATCCATGAGAGTTTCTGTATACAATAGTCTATGTACAAAATAATTCAAGACATCATAATTAAAATCCTTCATTTATTTATATGAATTGAATTTTTACAATGAGAAAATAGATTCAGAAATGAATAAACAATTTGATTTGGGCCTATGTGTACTACATTGAAATAAATAAACTTTCTCGTGAGCTGATTAATTCCCTCAAAAATGTGAAAAAATAGGGGGTAAGCTAAAAAGCCCAGTGAATCATTTCATCTATTTAATTTATTATTTCAACCAAATAATACAAGCATAACAAACACTTTCAGGGATTAATTCGATTCAAACAATATATTATTTCTTTCGTAAATTAGACCGGAAGGAATTAACCTCTGTGTTCCAAATCTAGGGAGAAAGATCATTTCTGAAACTCAAACCCTTATCTGTAAAGTGGGATCACACATGAAACTCAGTCTACTCTGGTGTCAAACATGACAACCAGTCAAAAAGGCTGGTAACACACCCGGAGAATATCTGTCCCCATGTCGGTACGTGGTTGAGATCTTTGTTTAATCTTAGTTATGTGTGCAATAGCGTAGTAAATGAACATTTCAACAGTATTTAAACACTCAAACAGTATAACATGATCATTGACTTTCGATTTCTGATGTAGACAATCGTACAAAACGCAACTATAGAGCATACTCTCTTGATCATAAGCAGTATATTAATAAATAGTAGCTCTAACAATATAACATTCACATTGACTTTCGATCTCTTATGTAGAAGATTGTACAAGACGCAACTACAGAGCATACTCTCTAAGTCATAAGCAATAAAATAATGCATAAATAAAAAGGACAAAAATTAAACTTAAACAAATAAAACAAGCAAGCATTATTTAAATCAAAATGATAAATTTAAAAAAAGGGAAAGAAAATCACATCAAGATCGCTTCCTAAAATTTTTGTAGCACTTCGTTGCTATTACCTCGTGAGCTATTTAGAAGAGCTCAAGAAAATAAGAACTAGGACTAAGGTTGACAAGAATGAAGCAAAGAGAGAGCAAGAAGAATTTCAACTCTTGCTTTGGGATGAATGAAATGGGTAGAGTAGGAGGTTTATATAGAGTCATTTTTCAACTAGTTTTGTCTATTTTTCTAATGTGGGACTATCATTTTCTATATTTGAAATGGGTAGAGGAGAAAGGTTTATATAGAGTCATTTGTCTATTTTTCTAATGTGGGACTATTATTTTGCATATCTTAATATCATACATGTATTCTAACTAATATATGCATATCTTAATATCATACTAAATAAAATATTATATTCATGATTACATTTACTTTACACATATATTCTTCTATATAATATATGTTTATCTTAATATTATATTCATGAATGCATTTCCTTTACACATATATTTTCAATACTTTATAATATTATTTATTGTATCAAATATTATTACATATTGATAGAAATTACTATTAATACTTATACTAATCAATAAAATTAATCAATTACTATAAATTAATCTTGTATATGTTAATATATATTACTATAAATTAATCCTATATATATTATATTGCTTCATTATTTTTCATATATTACTATTAATCTGACTATAATAATACCTATACTAATCATAAATAATTAATGTACATGTACATAAATATATTTATTTCTACACCAATTAATCAATTAATTGTATGTCATTTCAAAATAATATACATAAATGTACTAATTAATATATATGCATGTGCCTATATCAATTAATCAAATAAATCATACATGCATACATAGAAATAATTGAGGTATTACAGTGCAGCACGAACAATGGAAGGTTGATGTGCAATTGGAGTAGCGGTGGTGGGGAGTTCAACGATCCAAATTTCAGGGTATGGCAATCACATGCGTTCACTAGCAACGACATTCGACGGTGAGTAGCAGCAACACAGAGAGATAAAGAAGGATGCAAAAATAACAACACAACTGCGGCAACAAGCGTAGGTGTCAGTGGTGATGAGCAAGATTAGCGGTGTAACACCCCAACCCCCACGTTCTTTGAGTTTTGGACAACCACCATCATTTTGACGGTGGACTTAACCAATTGGCGAGTCGGGCCAGTGTTACTTTACAAGCGACACACACTTGACTTTCTATTTTTCAATACCACTTGTCTTAGAGTAAATTCAATAGTACAAATAAAAATCAAGACAATTAAAGGTAAAGAAAAATTCAACTTCTATATTAATAAAAGAAGAAAGTACATAGCTTTCTAATTCAAGAATAATCATTACATTGTTTATCAAAAGAGATTCATAAACTCAAAATTAAAAATCAATTTTCAGCAGAAGTCTTAAAACTTGGGCAACATGCCCTTACATTGAAAGAAAACTTTTATGAAAATAGAAACTTGCTAAATCAAAAACTATCTAATTTC
>JAJIYU010000871.1:0-42511 GCA_030144865.1 Tinospora cordifolia | reverse complement strand
ATTTGAAAATCTTCTTAAGTTTAAATAATTTCCTGTATATATATATATATATATATATTAGAATCGTCTATTTGTATTAAAAGTAACTCTATTACAAACAAAATAAGACTTCTCAATCTAAAATCTATGCTAATCTCCTAAAATATTAATAGTCACCTAAAATTATTTCCACTAATATCAACTTAAAGGTTTTGGGTTGAAAGGACTATATTTCTCCCAAAAATATTAGACCTCTGTAAATTTTCAAATTAATTCAAATAATAAATTTTTTTAATATATCCCTCAACCTTCGAACCCCTTTAACTTCAATAACCAGCATCCATCATCATCCAAAAATCCACATGCATTAGTAACAGTTTTAACGAGAATATAAATAAAGTTTCAAATTTCTAAATCTTATTTTGCGCGTCTAAAATCAATGAAATAGTAATTTTTTAGCTTTCATAAATTTAGAAATCTAGGAACGTATATATTATACCTCTTCTACCATGTAAATTCATTCCTAATTAAATTAGAATTAAATCTTAAAAATCATATCTCAACCATCTATTCAAAATCTATATGCATTAAAATAATATTTCAAAAGAAGGCTTAGATTTCCTAACTTCATTTCGCACCTCTAAAATCACAGAAATTACAAAATAAATAAATTTTCCACCATCAAAATTTGGAAATCAAAACTATGAATATAAAAATGTACGAATGTTGAAATAAAAATTTTTACAACTGTCAAGCCTTTCCTTGCGCATGGCTTGCGTGACCTTCAGATTTATAATTTTTTCGCAAAGCACGAACCAATAGATGCAAGCACTAGCTGGAGCGTCAAAGATGGTGGACAGCAGCTACACCTTGACAGATAGCAGCAACAATATCACCGCAGCGGTCAGCAACTCAGCATCAGAAATTTGTTGTTTGATGGTTTTTTTTCTCCTCGTTGCACACCAAATATAGCACACGAATAGAACGGTAGCAAGTAGTTCTTCACAAATCACGCATAGCGGGGTCTTCAAGCATGCATAGCACAAACCAGCACTAGCAAGAACCCCACGGCTGAGGCGTTCTTCATGTTTTTTTGTAGCTCAGATCAAGAAGAAAGACATCAATGGCAGACAACAACATGGGTAGATTTGTCGGTTCTTGATCACGGAACAGAGGGTAATGGATTTGATGCTGCAGCAAATGCACCAGCAGACACACCTTCTTCTTCGATTCGTCTTCTTCCTCTATTTGTCCAGATCGCTCAAGCTGTTGCGTTTCTTGTTCTTTCTCTGCTAACCACAAACCTAGAAACAACAAGGATGCACCAGCAGCTGGAAAGTGAAGACGCACCAGCAGCAAGCGAAATCTGGCGAGCTTGGGACGTCTTGTGGCTAGTTTTTTTTTTCTGAGAGCTTAGATGAAGAAAAGAAGAGGAATGAGTTCTCTATTTTTTTTTTTGTAAGTTTTGTATACTTGGTTTGTGTAAGCCCAACACATGGAACAATTCCCTTATATATGTGGGCATACTTATGTATATCTTTATTTCACTTGTTTTATTATTATTATATTTTTTTATTATTATTTTTTGTTTGTAATCAAACATATTTTTTTTCTATTAACATCATGATATTCAAAATAGATATTTACATGTATCTCAAAAATATATATATATATATATATATATATATTTTCCATTGTGACGTGCTCGCATTACAAAAAATTTGGGCTATTACAATCTACCCTCCTTAAGAGAATTTGGTCCTCCAAATTTAAAAGTACAAACGCCTATATGATGCTATCCTGTCAGGTGTTCCTGGTAAAGAGGGTTGAATATTTAGTCTGCATCTCGCTCTCTAACTCCCAGGTCGCCTCTTCCTAATGATGATGTCTCCACAACACCTTGACCAAAGGAATGTCCTTGGTCCTGAGACTTTGCACCTTACGGTCTAATATTCTAACTGCTGGTTCTTTGTAAGTTGCATTGTCACGAAGCATGACCTCTTCCCAGTGTATGACATGTGATGGGTCTGGCTCGTACTTCCGCAACATCGATACGTGAAAAACGTTATGGATCGAAGACATACGATTCGGCAAGTCCAGCTCATAGGCACACTCACCAACCTGCTTGAGTATCTTGAACGGACCAATAAACCTCAGTGCTAGCTTCCCCTTGATTCCAAAGCGTCTAATTCCTTTCTGTGGACTAATCTTCAGGAAAACTCTGTCACCCGGTTGAAATTCTAGAGGTCTTTTTCTTTTATCTGCATAACTTTTCTACCTACTCTGAGCTATTACTAACCTCTTTTGAATTTTATTTACTTGGGTGTTCATTTCTTCTACTAGTTCTGGTCCTGTGAGGACCTGATCCTCAAAGTCTGCCCAACAATATAGCGATCTGCAGGGTCTGTCGTAGAGCGCTTCATATGGAGCCATCCATATGCTTGCCTGATATGTGTTATTGTAGGCGAACTTTGCCAAAGTAGGTACTTGCTCCAGTTGCCCTTAAAATCAAGGACACACGATCTTAGCATATCTTCTAATATCTGAATGATCCTCTGAGACTGCCCATCTGTCTGAGGATGGAACGCAGTGCTCATGGTGAGTCTGCTTCCTAGTTCTTTCTACAAACTCTGCCAGAACTGAGAAGTGAACCTCGAATTTCTGTCAGACACGATGGTCTTGGGAACACCATAGAATCTTACAATTTCCTTGACATATAACATTCCAAGTTTCCCGACGGGATCTGTAGATCGAATAGGTAGAAAGTGAGCTACCTTCGTCAAGCGATCGACAATCACCCATACAATATCTTCCCTTTTCTGACTCTTCGGCAGGCCACTAAAAAAATCCATTGCAATGTTACCCCACTTCCATTCTGGTATTGGAAGTGGTTGCAACATCCCTGAAGTGTGTTCTGCCTTCACTTGCTGACATGTCAGACATCTAGAAACATACTGGGCTATGTCCCTTTTCATACCTTTCCACCAGTACGTCTTCTTGAGATTCTGATACATCTTGTCACCACCTGGATGCATTGTATACTTAGTTTGATGAGCCTCATCCAAGATGATTCTTTTGCACTGTCCATTACTCGGCACACAAACTCTGTTCCCCAATCTCAGTATAGCCTCTTCATCAATTCTGTAGACTGTATGCTTGCCTTGTCTAACACCCTTTGTGAGATCAATGATCCACCTGTCCCGTTTCTGCTCTTCTCTAATTTAGTGTAATAAGTCTAGTTGGAAATTCATAGCATACAAGTATGCCTGTTTCTCATCTGACGCAATACCCAAGTTGTATTCACTGATTAACTGGTACATCTGTCCTCTGTCCTTATCTTTCTTGCTAATTTTTTTACTGAGTGCATCAGCCACCACATTAGCCTTGCCCGGATGATAGTGCAACTGAAAATCATAGTCTTTTAAAAATTCTACCCACCTTCTCTGCCTTAGATTTAATTCTTTCTGTGTATAAACATATTTCAGGCTCTTATGATCTAAAAATAAATCAAAGCTCTCCCCATAGAGGTAGTGTCTCCAGATTTTCAGTGCAAACACAATTGCTGCTAACTCTAGATCATGGGTAGGGTAGTTCCTTTCGTGAATCTTCAATTGCCTTGAAGCATAAGCTACTACCTTTCTCTCTTGCATCAACACTGCACCTAATCCAACCAACGAAGCATCGATGTATAGAGTGTACCTCATACCATGAATAGGCCTGACTAGTACGGGTGCTGAAGTCAGCCTTTTCTTCAATTCTTGGAATGCTTGTTCACACTTATTATTCCAAATGAATTTCTCTCCCTTTCTGGTTAACTTGGTCACTGGTCCAGCCAATTTTGAGAAATCTTGAATGAACCGGCGGTAGTATCCAGCCAAACCTATGAAGCTTCTGATTTCTGTCACAGTCGTAAGTTGCTTCCAGTTTGATACCGCCTCTACCTTCTCAGGGTCTACTGATATTCCTTATGTCGAAACCACATAGCCAAGAAACTTAACCTTTTCCATCCAAAACTCACACTTGCTGAACTTGGCATATAATTCATTTCTTCTCAATACTTCCAAAATAATATGCAAATGCTCAACATGTTCAGCCTCCAATCTAAAGTAGATCAAGATGTCATCCACAAATACTACAACAAACTGATCTACGTACTGTCTGAAGACTCTGTTCATCAGATCCATAAATGCGGCCGGTGCGTTGGTCAAACCAAACGACATCACAGTGAACTCGAAGTGCCCGTATCGAGTTCTGAAAGCTGTCTTGTATATGTCTAACTCTCTAATCCTTAGCTGGTGATACCCTGACCGTAGATTAATCTTGGAGAAATGAGTGGCTCCCCTCAACTGATCAAACAGGTCTTCTATTTTAGGCAACAGGTATTTGTTCTTTATCGTTGCTTGGTTCAACCTCTGGTAGTCTACACACAATCTCAAGGATCCATCCTTTTTCTTCACAAATAATACCGGAGCTCCCCACGGCGACTCGCTAGGTCTGATAAATCTCTTCCCGCGGAGTTCATCTAATTGTGTCTTCAATTCAATTAGCTCTACTGGTGCCATTCTGTAGGGTGGAATGGCTATGGGATTAGTGCCTGGATGCAATTCGATCTTGAACTCCAATTGTCTATGTGGTGGCAGTCCTGGTAATTCATCAGGGAACACAACTACATATTCTCTCACTATAGGTATATCTTGTATTTCCTTGGCCTTTTCAATATCCTCTTCTAGTAATTGTCTGAAGTCCTCTTTCTGTTTAATAGAGTATAGCATGGCTAACATAGGACTCCTTGGCAATCTATGTATGTCTTCATTTATCTTCAGTACCTCTCCAGATGGTAGCTTCACCGTCACCCTTCGTCTCTAACAATCAATTTGTGTTTGATATTGCGTTAGCCAATCCATGCCCAATATCACGCCGTATCCATGAAAATGGAGTGTACAGAAATTAGCTGAAATCAGCTTGTCTCCAAACCTAAGGTCACACCTACAATATTTCCTCGAACTCACAGTGGTTCCTATGGGTGTGATCACATCTAATGTCACTGGCAATGGACTCGTAACCAATTATAACCTATCTACTAAGTCCTCAAAAATAAAGGATCTAGTGGCACCTGAATCAAACAAAACTTGGACAGCAATGCCAAACAAAAAAAATGTACCTTCCACTACTGGAGTGAGATTAGTCTGGGCGTCTACAACATACAGTCGAGCCTGGTTCCTTTGTTGTGGTTGGGACTGTGGCTGTTGTCTCTATTGTAGGTCACTACTCTGCCCACGTTTCTGCTGCAACTGCTGAGGGGTGGGAGCTAGTGCTTTGGTAGGACAATTACTAGACAAATGCCCTCTCGACTAACATGTGAAACATAACCCTTGTTTTTTAGCCCTCTCCCTCTGATCATCAGTCGCACAGACGGGTCGAGTCTGCTGGGTCTGTTGTCTATCATGAGTCTGAGTCTGGCTTTGTGGCTGAGGTGCTCTGTACCCCTCCTGTCTACTCGGCCTCTTCTGTGAAGGTCTCGCAGCCTTCTCTAACCTAGTCCTCTTCTTAACCTTCAATGCCTGCTCAAACTCCAAGTCTCTCTCCAAGATCTCCGCCCTCTCTACGGTATCCGTAAAGGTCGTCAGCTTAAGCGGTGCCAAGATCTTTCTTATCTCCACTTTCAAACCCTCAATAAAGCGATCCGTCTTGGACTGCTCATCCATGACCAAAGCAGGAGCAAATCTGGCCAACTCTATAAATCTCTGCTCGTACTCTGTGACCGTCATAGTCCTCTGCTTTAGGTTGACAAACTCTAACTGCAACTGTCTCTTTCTTGCAGTGGAGAAAAACTTACTATAGAACCTTGTCTTGAATTCCTCCCAAGTCATCACTATCTGGTCAAAGGTGGGGTCATTCATAATCATCTCCCACCAATGGTAGGCTGTTCTTACCAACTGATGCACTGCTAGTGCTACTCTCCTGGGCCCATATGCCCCCATAGCGTCCAGGTGCTTATTCATCTCTGTGAACCACCTGTCGGCTACTGTATAATCACCAGTCCCCTCAAAAGTACTGGGACGTAGCTTTTGGAACTCCACCAATAAGTCCTTCTACTCCTTATCAAACCCAACGGGTCTATTCTGTGGTACTGCCTCCGTGGAAGTGGACCCCTGATGGACCTGAGGTTGAGCCGATGCCAGTAGCTCTATCAATAACTGTGGATGCACCTATGGCTGTACCGGTATTGATGGCTGTGGTGATGTTGATGGTTGCTGGGTTCTCATAGCCTGCTCCACTGCCCTCTGCATCATCTCAATAATGGCATTTGGCGTCAGTGTAACCACTACCGGTGCCAGTGTCACAGGAGTACCCTCATCACTATGCCTCATCTCGGCTCCATCCTTGCCTCTGGCTGCACCTCTCCTGGGTCTACCTCGACCTCTCGGCATTATCTACAAGTCATAGATTTATTTTAGTATGCAATAATTTGATTTATTGAAGCAAAAAAATTTTCACATCCATCGATACCCTTCACGTCATCGTGCTATTGTGACTCTAAATTCAAGTCTCTAAGTTTTCGATTTGTTTTAGTGACCTAGGGGTTTATGCTTCTAAGTCAACAACAATATGTTTGTTTTTGGGTACAAGAATTTGTGTATCAATACTCAAAATAATCATACTACATATATAACATACAAGCACACAACAACCGATCAAACAATGCACGCTGGCATAATAGAACCAAACAATTCCATTACGGCTAATATAATTTTTCCAAATCCAGGTCTCTAAGGATGACACAAGACCCACCGTACGCGACCGTCCCATACCAGTAGAATATAGTGCATGCAAGTTCTTGCAAAGAGTCCGTTCAATGCCCATTATAATTTTGCAAGTGTCTCACTCCTTAAGGCTAACGCAAGACCCACTATACCTGACCGTCCCATACCAGTAGAATATAGTGCATACAAGTTCTGCCCAAGAATCGATCACTCACCATACAAGGTCCGTCAATCGCCGAGTCCAGGATTCCTCCATATCCCAAAACCCCTATGCGTCCCATACCACATAGAGATCAAGGATACAGGATCATCCAGATCTCGTGTCCTGACCAATCAAGTGTTCGTTTCATACATTTTCAGTCTCTAACTTATGTTCTAAAAGCTTTTATTTACTTTTATGATCCACTGTGCCTCCCTGGCGACACCCAGTCTCTAACTAGACCTATGGTCTCAATACTTGGCTAGCTGATTCGTCTATTGAATTACCAAGTTCAAACTCTATCTCACCTTTATGTGATGTTATCGTTCCCGAGTTTTGGACCTTTCCTGAATAGAGTTCAACCTGTGAGGCCACTACCGAAGTAGAGTTCAACCTACAGGGCCACTACAGTACTTTCGTCCCATTACGATCAGTAACTCGAGCACACTGACATCACGTAAATCTTTGCTAGACTTCTATCCGCCTAGTAATTGGATTCTACTTATTTTATCCACTTTTCGAAAGTCAAATCCAGTAGAAATTCTTTTCCAGTGAAATTCTCATTTCTACGAAAAATTTTGTTTTAATAGAATCAAATTTATTCTGTGCAAGTTTCAACCCAGTATTTCTAGTAACCGGGCTCTGATACCAGCTTTGTAACACCCCGGCTCCTGGATCTTTCCTCGCGGGTTCTTTTTGGGCTGCGCTCGCTCAGAATGCGGGCTTATTCGACTGGGAAGTCACCACCGCATCGTCCGTCGAGAGCCGGAGCGCTACTGGAATCGTTTCTCAGATTCTATTTCTCTTTCTTTCTATCTTTCAGATAATAATAAAATCATTTTAAATAGTCATGAAATTTTTTTGAAACAAATTTCTAAGTAAATAAATTAAATCCATAAAATTTCAAATGCAATGAAAACATCGAATTCAATAGTTAAACAACTTAAAAATCTCCAACATAATCCCAAAATATTTAGTCACATATAAAATGTTTAGAACAAAGGAAAGGAAAGGGGCACATGCCTAGTTCAGTCAAATACAAAAGATAAAATGCACAGCAACACTAACAACCTCATCGGCGAGGTTTCAAAATAACCAAGTCCTCTGCGATATCTGTCGACTCGTGCTGTCTCAAAAATCACCTGAAAAAGAAAAGGGTGAGCTCGAGAGCCCAGTGGATCCTATCGCACATCGCTAGCATTATTCAGACCAAAATACCAAACATGCAAACACTTTCATTACATTAAGGCGTTTTAAACACTCATTTGTTTTTCGTCGTAGTTAAGACCGAAAGGTTTGTGGCCTCGGTGTCCCTTTCGTGGTCCAGGAGCAAATTCGGAGGTACTGCCCGAAGGTCGATTACCTTTTGGGACCCTAGCGAGGTGTAAGGTCCGAAGTGACACTCAGCCTGCACCACTCTCGTTGAGGACACCCACGATGACACCCTAAGGCCGGTCACTGCACCGGTACGTGGTTCTTTTGTCATAATTTAATCTTCTTTAATTTCATGGACAACGTTTTCAATCCATAATAGCATCACATGCACTAACCTATGCAATTAAAATCATATCATCATTCAAGCAATCTTATCTCTAAAAAGCACATAACCGGACGTCATGATATCATGGCAATCATTCCAATCAATTCACACTTTCCTAGTAGGATACTAAGTACAAGAATAAAAACAACCGTCATGTTTTATATTTAAAATCCAAATAATAATAGAGAGTGTAGTAATCACACCCACCTTAATTTTTCTAGAGTTGCTCGCACCTCCGCGTCGTCTCCACTATCCTTGATCTGAAATTAAATCAAGAAAATTTATTAATTTATTTCCAAGTTCCTCCTATTCACATTCATTTTCATTTGAAAATCTTCTTAAGTTTAAATAATTTCCTGTATATATATATATATATATATATTAGAATCGTCTATTTGTATTAAAAGTAACTCTATTACAAACAAAATAAGACTTTTCAATCTAAAATCTATGCTAATCTCCTAAAATATTAATCGTCACCTAAAATTATTTCCACTAATATCAACTCAAAGGTTTTGGGTTGAAAGGACTATATTTCTCCCAAAAATAGTAGACCTCTGTAAATTTTCAAATTAATTCAAATAATAAATTTTTTTAATATATCCCTCAACCTTCGAACCCCTTTAACTTCGATAATTAGCATCCATCATCATCCAAAAATCCACATGCATTAGTAATAGTTTAACGAGAATATAAATAAAGTTCTAAATTTCTAAATCTTATTTTGCACGTCTAAAATCAACGAAATAGTAATTTTTTAGCTTTCATAAATTTAGAAATCTAGGAACGTATATATTATACCTCTTCTACCATGTAAATTCATTCCTAATTAAATTAGAATTAAATCTACAAAATCATATCTCAACCATCTATTCAAAATCTATATGCATCAAAAGAATATTTCGACCGAAGGCTTAGATTTCCTAACTTCATTTCGCACCTCTAAAATCACAGAAATTATGAAATAAATAAATTTTTTGCCATCAAAATTTGGAAATCAAAACTATGAATATAAAAATGTACGAATGTTGAAATTAAAATTTTTACCACTGTCAAGCCTTTCCTTGCGCACGGCTCGCGCGACCTTCAGATTTGTAATTTCTTCGTGAAGCACGAACCAACAGATGCAAGCACTAGCTGGAGCGTCAAAGATGGTGGACAGCAGCTACACCTCGACAGATAGCAACACCAGTATCACTGCGGTGGTCAGCAACTCAGCAGCAGAAATTTGCTATTTGATGATTTTTTTTCTCTTTTTTGCACACCAAACAGCACACGAACAGAACGGCAGCAAGTAGTTCTTCACAAATCACGCATAGCAAGGTCTTCAAGCATGCATAGCACAAACGAGCACTAGCAAGAGCCCCACGGCTGAGGCGTTCTGCACGTTTTTTTGTAGCTCAGATCAAGAAGAAAGACATCAATGGCAGAGAGCAATGTGGGCAGATTTGTGGGTTCGTGATCACAGAATAGAGGGTGACGGATTTGATGCTGCAGCAAACGCACCAGCAGACACACCTTCTTCTTCGATTCGTCTTCTTCCTCTGTTTGTCCAAATCGCGCAAGCTGTTGCGTTTCTTATTCTTTCTCTACTAACCACAGACCTGCAAACAGCAAGGATGCACCAGCAGCTGGAAAGTGAAGACGCACTAGCAACTGGAAAGTGAAGACACACCAGCCGCAAGCGAAATCTGGCGAGCTTAAGACGTCTTGTGGCTGGTTTTTTTTCTAGAGCTTAGATGAAGAAAAGAAGAGGAATGAGTTCTCTATTTTTTTTTTTTTTTTTGTAAGTTTTGTATGCTTGGTTTGTGTGAGCCCAACTCATGGAACAATTCCCTTATATATGTGGGCATACTTATGTACATCTTTATTTCACTTGTTTTATTATTATTATTATATTTTTTTTATTATTATTATTATTTTGTTTGTAATCAAACAGATTTTTTTTTTCTATTAACATCATGATATTCAAAATAGATATTTACATGTATCTCAAAAATATATATTTTTTTCACCAAAAATATATATTTTTATTAGTATTTTTTTCCATTGCGACGTGCTCGCATTACAAAAATTTGGGCTATTACAGGTGGCTAAGGTGGGGACAATATTGTCATGGTGTGGGCCCAAATTGTTAAAAATGGTATCAGAGTTGCTCTATGTGTATAGAGGTGTGAATCTCGAGGGTGAGATTACTTCCAAAGGGGTAGATTGTAATATCCCACATTGGTCCGACTCCAGGGGGATTCTTGGGCTAAATATGCATTTGAGGGCATCTCATTGTGCCGAGCACTTTTGGGAAACTCAGGTTTGAGTCTTGCCAAGAATGAAACACTACACCCAGTCAGTGGTGGCTAAGGTGTAGACAATATCGGTACGTAGTGGGCCCAGGTTGTTACAAATGGTATCAGAGCAGGCTCTAGGCGTAATGAGTGTAAATCTCGAGAATGAGATTGCTCCCAAGGGGGGTAAATTGTAATATCCCACATCGGCCCGACTCTAAGGGGATTCTTGGGCTACATATGCATTCGAGGGTGTCACATTATGCTAAGCACTTTTGGGAGACTCAGGTTCGAGTCTTGTAAAGAACAAAACCCTATACCCAGTTAGTGGTGGCTAAGGTAAGGACAATATTGGTACGTAGTGGGCCCGAGTTGTTACATGAAATATTGTAAAAACATTAGAATGGAAGAACAAGTAAGAATATTCCTCATGACTATAGCATATAAACTTGGTATTAGAATAATTTAAGAAAGATTCTAATATTTTGGTTAAATAGTGCATAAATATGTTCATCATGTATTGCAAGCTACAACAAAAATGATCAATGATTGGATTAAACCGTGTTATGATGTAGAATAATGGTGTGTACCATTATATTCTTACAAATCTAAGAAATTTCCCTTTTTTAAGGCATGAAGACATTACTTATTAAATTTTACATTTTATTAATTTATCTATTTTTATTAAGTTGCTAATTCTATTACATTTTTATGGGATTGTATTGGAATAATTGATGAAATACGTGTATGTGCCACTACACCTAAATCTGAAAAAATTTCATATATTGGAAGAAAGAACATAGTAGTCATTTGTGATTTTGATAGGTGTTTTATGTTTATATGGGATGGTTGTGAAGGAAGTGCACACAACACTCAAATTTTTTTGGATGTTGTGACACCCTGACCCCCGCTCCTGGAGCCATCCACTGCCACGCGTCACATCAGTCCTAACGCTAAGATTCGCGCTCCCCTTTAACTACTATGTCGTGCATGCAAGATAAATCACATCAATCCTTGGACAGAAGAGACTGGGATCGTCACTAACCTTTCCTCAATCCATGAATTGCTTGTCCATCCTTTCGACTAATCTCATTGGAGTAAAATAAACCATTTTATACAACTGTTCAACTAATAATAATTTATATCAAAATACGTCACTAAATTTTCACAAAAATTATTCATAATAAATCAAGATACTGTAGCGAAATCAACTATCAAAATACATAGCCAATGCTGTACAATTTAGATATACTGAAAAAATATATACTTCCTTCGTAGCTAAAACATTTCTTCAAAAACTTATCAAAAATTCAAAGTTCAAAACAAATACAGTGTTTCAAAATTTATATCGTAAATATAAAGTAAAATGGATGACATGCCCCAGTTTTCTTCATAAGTACAAAAATAATAAATCATTTTAAAACCAAAAGAGACTCAAAATCAAATGGTAACCTCCCAGTGAAGCTATCCTACCTCTTCCAAGCCATCAGTGTACTCCACCTCTGCGAGTACCTGTAAAAGAAAATGGGGTGAGCTCGAAAGCCTAGTGGATCTTCCCTACACATCACTAGTATTATATAAACCAAAATCCAAAACACTCACACTTTTTTATTACATTAATTTTTTCAAACATTCAATTGTTTTGTTGTACTCTAAGACCGAAAGAGATCTTCTCCCAGTGTTCCTTAGTGTCAGGAAATCAATCTTGGTTAGTAATGCATCGAGCTAGGCTACCCTTCACGACCCTAACACACATCCAAGAATAGGTGCAATGGTGTACAACCATCGCTCACCAATCCGAGGAACCCTCGGCCGTTGCAGGCGGCTCCATTAAGAACACTAACAATGGGATCCGAAAGATGTTGTGCGGCAATATGGCCATGTCCATGAGTCATTGACAGATGCCACCATCGCCCCGGTACATGAAATTTTAAGTTTTAATTTAATCTTCTTTAGTTTTCAATAAATTTCATTCCATACCATGTCACAGGTCGGGTATCTAAATCAAGTAGCAAGTAATAGAAATAACCAAACATTATGCTTCATATTCAATCAAATACTAGAAGTATATAACTAGATATTATGCTTCACATTTAATCAAATACTGAAAGTATATAACCAGACATTATGCTCAATTTCAATCAAAGCATTCGAGAATCATATACATCCTAGTATGCATCTAACATCCTAGGCTACACAAACATCATGCTTTGAACTCTAAGTCCACATAATATTAGTGAGCAAGAGAATCTCGCCCACCTATATATGCCGAATGACCCTTGCGCCACTCAACAGAGATGTGCCACTCCTTGGCACTCACTATTCGTCAATCTGAAATCAACATTCATAAATTCAATTCTTCGAATCACTAAACCCCAAACTATGATCAAAAATCACAATTCATATCCATTCTAGCTCATTCATATCAATTCACTTATATAAGGGTCCCAAATATTCGGATTTCCCATTTCACCACATCAGCATACAAAACTATATTCATTTTCTTCCAAATTTAGAACAGAAAAAACTTTGATTCTGATTGTTACCTCAAACATTGAGCAGATCAAGTTTTATCCTTGCCCAAAGGATTTTGCCCCCAAATTGCCTATATCCGATCAAATTTTGTTAGATCTATCAAAAACTGCAAATGAACAGTCAAAACCTCCAAAATTTAGACTAGAATCATTAATTCAGTAGTTTAGAAGCAAGATCTAAGCTCACCTTGCTCCGGATCATTCGGTGTGCCAAAACCCCCAAATTGCCCAATCGCATGGTCATTAATGTGATTTTGATGTTGTTAGCCTATGAAAATTGATTTGAACTAGTTTAAGGCTTCAGAATATTACCTTAGACGCTTAGAATTGCTCTACATCTAATCTGCATCATTTTGACTGTCTCTGGGCAAAAATCGGATCTCTGGTGACCAAAAACAAATGCCCTAAACGTGATCTACGATTCCTCTTTCATTTTTTCTTTTTTTTTTTGCAATTTTTTGACTCGCATGAATAGTATCCACAATCACATGAACAGTATTCGTCGTTACTGTTCACAAAGGTTTTTTTTTGCCCAATTCCCCCTTTTTTTCGAAATTAGTTCAAAAAGGTCCCCTAATATAACCTTTTTGTTTTTTAATTTTTTTCCAACTTAAACTGACGTGATTTATTTTATTTCTTTAATAAATATTATAATAAACATTTAAATCTTATTTTTGGACATTTTTACATTTATTTAGTTTTTTTAAAAATTTATTTTCGATGTATACGCATTGAAACATTTAGGGTTATTTTTATTTTTCTTTCTTTAGATTATACACACATACATATATAATAAAACCTTTATTTTATTTCTTGATTGATACATTATTGTTTTTTACTATTATTATTTTTCTCTTTTTTTTTTGACATACACACTTTTAACACTCAGGGGTTATTACAGATGTTCAAGATACATCATTAAATTTTCAACTGCCTTGTAATGGTATGTTACAAGTATGTTCAATTTTATTAGTTATATAAATTTAATATTTTAAACTTTTTTTTATTATATGACAGATGAATTTTATTTGATTGATATCAGATACTTAAATGTGAAGGGATATATTGCCCCTTTTAAAGGAGAAATTGATTGTTTGTTGAATCCTATGAATCGCGTGAAAGTAGGATACTCCAAATTCAAAGGTCAAAGAGTTTCATAAAACATTCTTGGTGGAAAAAATATGAGTGAAAGATCCAATATTGGACTTTGGACAATTACCTCAAAATTCACGGGAAAATTTTACTTAGAACTTATTCTTTAGTACAATGCATTATAGAACATACATTTGGAGTGGAAAAGAAAGATGACATTTTCTTTAGAATATGTCTTCTAATGATATCAAACATTAAGTATAGATAAGTGCCTCAATAACTATTTATAATTTTATTTGTAAAGGGTCTATTGCGAATACACTATTTTATTTATACGAGGTCAATTCAAATTATGTACCTAATAAAGGTTATGCAATAAGAAGTATTGATCAATAATGTCTAAGGCAACTCGATGATGACAATAATATGAAGAGAGCGTGAGATAGAATTTTTCATGACATATGACATGACATTAGATAATTAAATTTGTACATTTTTGTAATAAATGTGACTAAAATGTTTTAATTGTTTTATCAATTTATATTTTTTAGATTTAATTATTATTTACTATAATTAATAATAAGTTATTCCTCTTATATCAACATAATTACTATTTAGGGGATTGTATTAGAATAATTGATGAAATACATGTATGTGCAGTTGCACCTGAATCTGAAAAAATTTCATATATTGGAAGAAAGAACATAGTAGGCATTTGTGATTTCGATAGGCGTTTTACGTTTATATGTTTGGTTGTGAAGGAAGTGCACACAATACTTGAATTGTTTTTTGGATGTTGTTCAAGATACATCATTAAATTTTCAACTGCCTTGTAATGATATGTTATAAGTATGTTCAATTTTATTAGTTATATAAATTTAATATTTTAAACTATTTTTTTATTATATTACAAATGAATTTTATTTGGTTGATACCGGATGCTTAAATGCGAAGTGATGTATTGCCCCTTTTAAAGGACAAATTGATTGCTTATTGAATCCTATGAATCGCATGAAAGGAGGATACTTCAAATTCAGGGGTCAAAGAGTTTCATAAAATGTCCTTGGCAGAAAAAAAAAAAAATGAGTGAAAGATCCAATATTGGACTTTGGATACATAATAGTTTCAAATTGAATCTCTTAATATCATCTTGAGGAATTTAAGTGTGGACAATTACCTCAAAATGCACAAGAAAATGTTACTTAGAACTTATTCTTTAATACGATGCATTATAGAACATACATTTGGAGTGGAAAAGAAAGATGACATTTTCTTTAGAATATATCTTCTTATGATATCAAACATTAAGTACAGATTATGGACTTGTTTAGTAACTCTATTTATAATATTTAATGCTAAGAGCTTATATTTTATAAAGTATTTGATGATAATAATATCAAAAGTTCTTATTCAAAATTAGAATGTTTATAAATCAAGTTTGATGAACTTTTATTTTTCTCTTATTATATGGGTAATTTAAGTCATTTGAATAAAAAAAGTTTTAGTTTTATATAAAAAAAACTATTTATAAATTAATCATATTATATAATAAATTTATTAATGTTGTAAATATGAATATTTAATTATATTCTCTATATTATTACTTATTAAAATCAACATTTTAAATTTATTTAATTCAATATTCTCATTTTGAGAATAATGAATTTTAAAAATTTTTAAATAGCTTAATAATATAGAAAGTTAAGAACTAATTAATTTATGTTTTTATTTGATAAATAAATAAAATTTTTAACTACAAGATTAATGAAAACGAATAGGTTGATTTTGACGAGTACATAAATCAAAATTATTTAGTTAAAATTAGATTGAAATAGTAGATTGAATTAATTATTTTAAATAGCTTAACATAACTATTTTGGACAATTTTAAAAAATTTATATCTATTTTGGAAGGTATCGAAACCTCTTTCCGCTCCCCTTATTTTAAAAAAGCACAAAAATCTTACTTTTTATATATTTAAGAGGTATTTCCTCTATTTCATAAAAATACTTTAAAAATAAGAGTGAAAAAAACTAAGCTACTAAAATCTCTAATTTTTTTAAAAGCTCTTTTTTAATAAGACTATCAAAATAATATGGTGTAAAAAGTGCCACCAAACACTACCTATAAGTGCCTCAATAACTATTTATAATTTTATTTTGGAAAGGGTGTATTGCGGATACACTATTTTATTCATACAAGGTCATTTCCAATTATGTACGTAATGAAGGTTATGAAATAGGAAATATTGATCAATAATGTCTAAGGCAACTCAATGATGACAATAATATGAAGAGAGCGCAAGATAGAATTTGTCATGACATATGACATGATATTAGATAATTAAACTTGTACATTTTTGTAATAAGTGTGACTAAAATGTTTTAATTTTTTTTATCAATTTATATTTTCTAGATTTAATTATTACTTACTACAATTAATACTAAGTTATTCCTTCTATATCAACATACTTACTATTTACCATAAGCTACTAGATGAGTAATATTAAATATAAATAATTATTTGATTTATCTAACCTATATTAATATACAAATTATTCATAAATTATTACATAAAAATTTACATTTGAATAGTTTCTTTCAAATAAAGTTGGTGAAATAAAGTTTATTTTTGTGAATTGAACAACTTTAGAAATAAAATATATAATTCAGACCTTATCATAAAAACAAAAATCAAATGTTGTAAAAATAAATGAAATAAAAAATTAATAAAACTTTAATTATAAAGGAGATCAACAACCAAGAATATTTTATTTTTGTAAAAAGAAGGGCCAAACTGTTAATTTTACTATAAAATCACTTATCTTTCTATAATCACTGATCTTATAATTACTTCTCTTATAATTACTTTTCTATAATCACTTTTGTATTAATGGTTTTTATGATTGATGAATTGGGTTTTGGAACTAGGTTTTTTGTGTTGTTTTTCTAAAATCTGATTTTGGTTTTAGTTTGTCCAAGTTATTGACTTTAACTATAGCATAAGAAGTAGATTACAACTTAAGTAACCATAAACATGGGGACGGTTTTTGTCCAGCCTTTTTCATATTTTCACCATGACATAGTTCTACCTTTTTCGGTCATATAATATTGTTTGATGTGAACTAGAAATTTATACTTGTTCTTCACTTATATGATGATTTTATACTAGATTGATTACGATTATTTAAACATTTGAAAGCTAAATCAGTCAATGTAAGTCTTAATAACATTAGAAACTAAGTATTTATTTTTATTTGTTCATTTATTTGATATATCTATCATCCAGGATGAGATGTTCAGCTTAAGACAAGAGTAATCACAAGTTTCTAAATATGAAAGTTCATAGTCTGCAGTAGATGAAAATGCACTTTATTATCAAGCAATTGGCAGCATGAAGAAGAGAATGGTACATGGTCTTGGATCTCAATCATTAACTTATTATGGTTCTTGCTGTTCAAAAGCATCAACTTATTATGATTTATCCATGGATTGAAATTTCTTATCCATGGAAGAGTTCTAAGGCAAGTACCCACAAATAGAAAAACCCATGGGTAAACGATTACCCGGGAGGCTATTGCCCACAGCGATGTATATGTGGGAAATCCCTAAATAAATTGTTTTACAAAACAATTTTTGCTAGTTTAACCACAAAATTGTCTATGGATAAACTATGTTTTACTAATGTAGAAAATGATTGAGGAGATGGGGTTTTTTTCATAAATATAGAAAAAAATTATGTAAGTTTTAAGGAAATGAATCTCGAGGTAAGTTATACATTAGTGAGTTTATACAAGAAGAACTCATAAAAGAAATTTGTACATTAACACAAACCTACCCGCTTGTCTCCTCCACATTACTATTGCAATTTTATTTAGGATGGTGTTGATGAATTGCCAAAATTGACATGCATTCGAGATAGTTATTGTTCTATTGCATTGAAAGCTGTGCTTATTTCATGTATTGTATTGCTTATTTATTTTTTGGTAATTGGTTGCGATTGATGACAAATTGAACGTATGATGATTAATGTATGATCATTGAGAATATTACCTTTTTATTTATATAAATTTATTGGTTTGATGACGAACTTGGGGTGATAATCTAAAAATGACGATTACTTGTATACCTATTGAGAAATTACTTTGTTGTCTACAAGAACCTTGAGGCACAGAAAACTTAGGGTAATAACCCCAAACTATGCGTAGAACACTCAAAATTAGGAGAAGAGAGACTGGTAACAGATTGTTTTCGCAACTGCCGAAACAGAACAGTAGTATGTTATTGATGCTAGAATCCATGAATTACGTACCTTCTCCTATTAATATTAGCACACAAACGATACGCCATATTCTCTTACAGACAATGGTAACACTATATAAGAGATAACAAACTTAACGACTCTCCAACTGCTTCAACTCTATGGCCCTATTTGGCGTGGCTTAATAGGTGCGTTTCAACCGTTTTGAAACGTAGAAGCAGTTTTCGTTGTGTTTGTCGGCTATTTCACTACCGATGGAAATGCGGCAAAACCACGATCCGAAGAAGCAGCAACCTTGCCGATTCAAGATAAACGATTTTGCGATTTGAGAGGTAAATCTCTATTTTACCCTTTCATTCTTTCTTGTTCAGTCGTCGTTCAATTGCTGAACAACCTGGGCCTCGTCTCTGAAGTTTTGGGCATCATCCACTCTAAACACTGAAAACACTCCAAACTGCAATCCAAATCTCTCGATGAACTCGAGAAAGAAAAATTGGTCGAAAGAATAAGAAGAGGAAGAAATGTTAACAGAACAGAAATCGAGAATGCGAAACCCTATAATGGACCTTCTTAAAGAGAAAGAAGCAAAAACCAGAGCTTCCTCTGTGAATGACAGAGACGTTGGCAGAAAACCAGAGAATGAAATGCGACATCCTGAACTTGCCGTGTCTATTCTGCTAAATCTTCTTCTTTTATTGGTAGCAGAGCGCAGCAAATCCCTAATGACTCTCCTGCATCGGTGACCAGTCGAGCACAATCTCGCTGGGATTCATCCGATCCCGTTGGAAAGTTCGAAAGGATGTCTATTAGTGTTGACAATAGGAGTGTTAATCAAGCTGAAAATAGAGGTATTGAGTTAATAGGAGATGAGAATGAGATAAGTCGGTTGTCACAAGTTGGGAGGAAGAAAGATTTTGTGCATTATGAGAATATTAATGGGAAGAAGATTAATGTACTTCAAGGGCTCGAGCTCCACATTGGGGTGTTTAATTCCGAGGAGCAAAATAAGATTGTGAAATATGTTTTAACTCTCCAGCAATTGGGACAAGCCAGGAAACTCAAAGGTGAATTGTATTTCTAGTGTTTTATCATTCTATTACATTCTTTCACTTATTAGAATTCGTAAAATATTTAATCAAATAATTATTTTCATATAAGTTGTAAAAATAAAATTTAATTTTTTTTAAATTGTACAACTTTATAAATCAAATATATAATTCATACCTTATAATAAAAAAAATTTAAATTTTATAAAAATAAATAAAATAAATAAATGGTACAATATTAATTTTTAATTTTTAATTATTAAAGAAGTAAAGAAATAAAAATATTTTTTTATAGAAGGGTAAAAATGTCAATGTTACAATAAAAGCACTTATTTTAAGCTATAACAAATAGTATAATAATTGTTAGAATCACTTTTATTAATCTATAGAAAACACAATTAAAATCACTTTTGATAATTACTTATCTAACAATCACTTTTTTATAATCACTTTTACATAATTAGAATCTTAAACAAACAAGCCCTCTATATAATAGCTTCTACTAACCGATTTTGCAGCCAACGTACACTTACACAACGGTATGCTTAACTGTCATCTTCAGCTGCTTGTGACTTGCTCTTTTTTACTGTTTAACAACAAAACTATATCAATGTTCGTAGTATTTTTCAATTTTTATTTAACTTAATTTTAAATTAAAACAAATATATCTTTTAGTTGTCAGTAAAAGCAACGTACCTATTTATATCTTTGGATATAACTATATATGAATACCAGTAAATTCTTATAATGATTATTGGTTGTTCCCATAGCCCATAGGTCCTTATAAATTGAGACTTTATTTCATGATTAGGTTCATCTGGTTAGATCCGCATTTATGATTATTAGGTATATGACAAGTAAAGGTATATAGTAACCATATTAATCCAATATATATATATGTATATTCAAAAGATTAATAATTGTAATGGGTAAATTGACTTGCAAGCGATAAAAGGTACACTGGGAGATGGTTACATAAAGAAGTCCATGCCCTTCTTCAAATAAGTTTATAAATAAGCTGACTTTGCCTATTTATTCGTAGTTTCAAAATGGAAAATGTTATTTTATCTAAAAACATGTAACTGACCAATTAAATATCAAACTATAACTTTAAAACTGATGAAACAATTGTTAAGGAATAAGTATGCACAACCCATATGACACATTACCTACCTTATGCCCATGATGAATGCTTATATATAATGTTATTTTCTTTAATTTCCAGAAATTCAACAAAATTTCATAAACTTTAATAAACTTTGTTTTATTTTTTTCATTCAAAATTATGAGAACTTGACAAAATTTAACAAAATTAAATGAAGTTCCAGACATTGAAGTAAAAAAGAATTATTCTCTTAGTAAAAAATAAAAAGTATTGATAATTATGTATTTTTCTCAACTACATTAATCAACATAAATAAATTTAAAAAAAAAAAACTTACTCTATACCATGTGACATGTTAATCAAATTGATTACAATTTTTAAATGATTCAAGTTAAATTAAAATTGAAGTTTTGATTTTGATCAAGTAAATAATATAAAATTAATAACATATATGTGATGTGTTATTTACACTTTATATGTGAAAATATTTGTTTTATCATTTTTTATTAGTAATTATTAAAAAACAATTGAAAATCTTTCGAACTTTTACAAATTGATTCTACTTATTAAATATTGAAATTTAAGATGTGCTTAAAGTTTTAACCTTAATTAAGTGAGCCAGTAATCTATTATTATTATTATTATTATTATTATTATATCATGTAGATAGGACATAGGTGTAAAGAATTTTTCTTCATATAGCCACCTAGACCCCTAGGTCCCACCATTGCATACTTGTGTCAATGGGTCGAGTTTCAACACCAAACCCCACCCAACCCGACTTGGTTGGGTGGCATCATTTTCCACCCGACCCAACTTGACCTCGTATATGAAGGGGGCCCAACCCAACTGACCCGAGGTCGAGTCAGGTCGGGTTGGGCCCTATAGTTTTTTTTGAAAAGCCCAATGTTTTTTAAAAAAATCCAAATCATAAAAGCTCATTTATATTAAAGGCCCATTTTTATTAATATTTTCATATTTTAACACATTAATACAAATTAATCATTTTTTATATTTAGATTCAAATGAACCTTTCAATGATTTGCATATAAATAAATTTATATAACAAAGCACATTACAATAAATTTAAAGATAAAAAACTATTCAAATTTGAAATATGTTTGAGTCTTTCAATAATTTGTATATTAATAGATTTAATTAACAAAACATATTACAATAAATTTAAAGATAAAAAACTATTTAAATTTGAAACATTAAGTTAAAAAATAATTTTATCTTAAACTATATAATTTGTTGAATTCGTACAAACCTAAAAAGTCCATAACATATATAATATTTATAATCATATTAAAACTAAAAATAAAATCTATACCCAACAATTACAAATTAATTAACATATAATTTATAATAACCTAATAAAAAATGTTTCATATTCCAAAAAACAAAAAAACAAGTTTACATCCCTACAAGCTACAATAACAAGTTAAGATGTAATAAAACTATTTTCAAGTTTAAAATTCCTATAATAAAAAAAATATAATATGATAAAACCATACAATAAAACAAACAAAAAGATTTAATATAAGCTACAATAACAAGTTAAGATAATATATTGAGGGCATATAGTGGGTCGAGTCAATGCTCGACCCAACCTTTTGAGGCTCGACCCAACTCGACCCAACGAGGGAGTTTAAACCAGCCCGACTTTACCCGATTTTCTATATACACCCGACCCGACCCGAAATAGTTGGATTTGATCAAGTTGGTCAGGTAGCTTATACCCCTAATCATTATGGTGCACTCTTGAAGGTGGTTGTGTCTTTTGGTTTAGCAAGAGTTAGTATGCACGTACGCAAACATAATCAAATAATGTATTATTACAAAATAACTATCGAACTGTTAGTTTGGGCCCATAAACTGGATCATACATAACTAAGTACAATCATCGACAACATCGGCAACATGCTTAGCATAGAATTCACGTCTAGTGTTCGTAATTGTTTACGTTAAGGTTGGTATTTAGCAATAGTGCCCTGCCGATGAATTCGCCACCACCAACACCGCTACTGCCAAAGCTTGAGGGTGACCACAGTCCATAGCCAATGGCCCGGAAGAGTGCAGACATTCCCCTTCAAATTAGCAATTCCTGGCTGCCACTGTTCAACCTTTCATGTTGACTGGGAACCTTACTTTGTTATTTTATATCTATAACGTATTCTGCACTCGAAAGCATAGTACAATCATAATAGTAATGGTAGCAAAAATATTAATAATGGCATATAATTGAACTAATAAAAAAATTAAAAACCATAAGTACTCAGTATTAAATATTTATTTAATTGTACTCATTTATTTCTTCCCTTCTAATTGACTTCTTCTACAACTGACTTAATTGAATTCCATCTCTCTCCAGTCTCACCTACGCATGAGTCGACTGCACGTCCCGGTCCCCTCTGCAAGATGCGATTTGGTGCTCCCTACCTGCCTTCTTAGCCGTACGTGACGTGTCGTTGGCCGCCCAGAACGGCGGGACCTGCTCTTGATGTGTATTTGCCTGGCGGGTGCAGTTCAAGACTTTGCTCCGGGGCGCAGTAGATCTCTAGGTTATTATTAAATCAGATTTTTGTTTTGACGCCATACGTTTGTGCTTTCAATAGGGGTTTTGGTATGGTGGGTATCGAGCACCGTGCCCTACAGGGTAGGCACATTTGGTCCCTTGGCAAAATAATTTCCGGATTTATTAGCCGACGTTGAGCCACATTTTCGGTCTTATTTTATTAAATTTAATATAATTCCCAATTTTATTTCCTACAAAAATAAAAATCCAATCCTGATTAATTTAATCAATTTTCTGTTGGTCATACTTCCAAAGCCATCTTTTCTTGTTATTTAATATTTATCAATTCTGTATTGCAGAAAAGTCTAACTTTAAAAAAAAAAAAAAAAAAGTTCTTTCGCCAGGTAGAAAATGTCTAACTTCCAATCTCATAAAAAATAAAAATAAAATAAAATTCTGACTTTCCCCTGCTTTTGATCGGGTCGTAATTTATTCTAAGTGAATTAAAATATCCACCAAATGTAATTTTGTATATTTAATATTTTAGAAGCTCGAAAACTGTTTTTAGTTTATTAAAACTCAAAATAATTTTCTAACCTTTATACAAAATAACAAGCTTTTTAAATAATTAACAGAAATATTTTTGTTAATCTTTTACCTTTAAAGTTTTATTGGATCTTCTATATCATATCAAAAACAATTATTAAAATTCACTTAACTTTATGTCTTTATAATGACATAAATATATATTTTTTGAAGAATTAATGAATTAAACCAAGTGTGATTTTTCTTTTTTTTCCTTTTAAGAAAAATGTTAAACGTATCAAAATCAACTTACTAAATGCAAAAAAAAAATATTAATATAATTATTACAATTATATCTAAATGTAGCTAATACTTAAATTAAATAATACATATTTATTTAATAATAATAATTATTTTAATTATTTTAAAAATTTGACTCTAATGATTAAATTAGCATTTTTGTTATTGCTAGTGACTGTTATATGAAAAAATGTTGCATTAATTTATTAATGAAATACATTTCCGAAAAGTAAAGAATTAGCCGTAAACCTTTGATACGTGAAATTTAGATAAATGATGTATAGATTTCGTTCTCTTTTTTTGTTGTTTTTTTTTTAAATATGTTGTTAAAGGTAAGTTTGATTTCGTAGCTGTCTTTTAACTATGGTTGCTTTTAATTTGCTCTTAGAGCTTCGCTTGCTTAAGTACCTTTGATATTAATTAAATGGAACCCTCTATTTTAATAGTCTAGGATTTTATTTATTTTTTGCCACCCAATTCCATCACACCTGTCAATTCGTGATGCGAACTCATTATTAGACTACAGCTGCCCCTGAGACGGGATATCCAACATTCCAATACTTCAAATTGTTTAGATAACGGGTTCGTTTGACAATCAATTTGTAGACGGAGGTAACGTTTAACGGAACGCCAGGGCGTTGAGGGCTTGATTTGTCCTGAGTGTTCAACACCTTAAAATTTTTTTATTTTTTTTAAAAGGTTAAGGTGTCTATTATGTCATGCGCTTGATTTGTACCAAGCATGATGGATGCTCTTACATTTAAATTTGACTGTAATTATAATTGAATTGAAATCACTTTCTATCTTAAGATTTTTGAAACTTGTATTTTTTTTTTTTTTCATTTTTTTAACTCTATGTTCCTTTTTCCCTATTCCTCCGACTCCCCATTATAAACTTGCAACTTTATGGCAAAATCCAGACATCCTTTTTCTTCTTTTTTCTTACAACTTTATCACCTAAACTTAAAACTTTTTAATCAAATTGTGGATCTTTATAAATGTAAATATTGAGTAGCAAATCAAATTAACAACTGCTACAACAACATCAATCGAGTTATTATATACCAAATCTATAGATTCCTTTTTACATAGAAGTATCAATTAATTTGGCCTTGAATAGTTTATGTTATATTTTATATTTATCTTTTATTTTATTTTTTAAAAGTTATCATCTTTTACACAAGCACTGATTTTTGTCATTTTAATCTTATTCTATGAAAACAGCTTTTCTTAAATATATTTACAAGTTCACTACAATAATTGTAAACATAAAATAATCAAGGTCGTATTAAACATAGAAATTAAGTGCTAATTATAAATCGCAAATAACATGTTAAGAATCAGTTAATCAAGGTAATGTATGAAGATTTTTAGATTTATGCCTTGTAATTCCAGTGGTAAATTTAAAATCCTCGCTTCATTTTTTTATTTTTATTTTCTTACTTTTTATCATTCAATTATCGTCTTTTTAATGATAATTGTATTTTTCTAATATATATAGTTGTTAAATGTAATTTAGTAATTAGAGTAATGCATTTGTGATTTGGATCTCATTTATAAATAAGTATTGCTTATTGCAATTTTTTTATTATAAAAAGGTGCACTTTGTGACGATTAATTGAACGAGGTGTCACTCTTTTACATGACATGCTTTATCTTTAGGAACTACACGTGCATTCATAACGAAAGTATGGAACTCGGTTCTGTTCGATTGGGCCGCTCCTGCATGACCACGTGTTGATGACGAAAGCAAAATCAACCACGTGCTATCACGTGCATGTCCATCATTTACATTACATGGAGGCTCTCCAACAGTCCAATTGTTCCCGATGAAACCATCAAATCCAATATATTGTTCCCCTTGTATTATTTTTACTCATAATATATATATATATATATATTTTTTTTTTTTTATGAGAAGTTAATCATTCTTCCTCATTGTCAATGTTTAACTTAATTCTGTTTGGTTATTTAAATATAATTATTAAGTAAAGGCATGTTGAAAAGTTCTTGGGTTAAAAATAGAGTATGTGTATGATAATTGATATGGTAAGTTTTAATAGTATGTGAAGACAAATAGTTCAAAATTAGAGTTTGTATAGCTCCTTTCCTTGCCCATTGCTTTCTGTCTTAAATCACAACACAAAATTATATATCATACCAACTAAATTCTCCATAAACGTATCTTTAGTTGGTATATTAATTACTTTTGAGTAGTTTATATTGATTAAGTTATAAAACCCCATCTCACCTTTATATATTGGGAAATGATAAAAGAAAAAAACTGATCTATTATTTATAAATATTGACAACGTTCAAATGGGAGCGTTGAATGATTAATCAAAAATATAATTAAAACCAAAAACATGACTAAAAAAATAAAAATAGCATCATTAATCAGCTGGACAGTACTACGTGGATGCCTCTTTCAATCAGATTTATTTGGTTTTGTTTTTCTCAATTGGTGGAGGGTGGCCGCGTGGTGAGTGCCAAGACTGGAGACAGGAGACTCTGCTGCCCCGCACTCAGCAGAGAATCCGGAAGAAGTCATTCCTGTATGATCGATGTGTCCGGCCTCATCAAGTACCAGCCTAACAACCACTTAAAGTTAAAATAATAAATTAAAAAATAGAAAACGCGCAAAGAGACTGTTAAACGCTAGAGTTTCTTTCTCGCGTCGCCTTCGCGGCTCTTCTCATCAACTCGGTCTCCTCCAGGGTCTAGAGTTTGTGAGACACAGATCACGTCTACACACAACTGGGATCAGATGCTTTGTTTTGTTCCATCGCCATTGTCTGTATTCTTCTAATTTCAACTTTCAACGCGTGTCTCGCCGAGTTTTCATCCGAAATTCTGTAATTTTTCCTCCTTTCTTTCTTCTTGGTTTTGTTTGTCGGAGTGATACAAATTTCTTTTACCACGTCGTCGTTCTTGATCGTTGACTGTACTGGAATTATTCGGTGATTATGAATCATGACGACGACTTCTGATCATGCCAATTCTCTTTTAGCATTATTATTATCATCGGATGGCACTGAAGAAAGGGATTTCTTTTTTCTTTTTTGATTTTCTGAGCATTAATTGATCGAAAGGAGTGGAGCGATCGCTAAAGAGAAGAAGAAGATGAGAGGTTCTGGTCTTTCTAAATTATATTTTGCAACTTTCTGATAGACTTGAAGAGTTGCAGAAAATCGTGGTTTTGGTGCGCGGATATCTAGGCATCTGCTGGTGAGTTCAGTTGGCAGTTGTGACGACATTCAAGGCGTTTCGGTTGGGAATTAAGAAATAAAAATCGGCTTACTTTTGGAAGAAAAGAGGAGATCTGGTTTGTTTGCTCTCTTATATACGCAACCATCTTTGAAATTTACCATCTTTTGCGGGATATTAGTTAATTTTATCGCGCTCGGAGAACAAGATATTATTTCGCTTTTGCTTGCTTAAGTTCTCGTGATTTTTGATACTAAGAGGAGGAAGGTTTAAAGATTGTTCTTCATCTGTTGTTGTTGCTCCACATTAAACATTTCCACGAATCAATCTACCCTCTTTTCGTTTTGTTTTTTCTTTTTTAATTAAGATCAAAAAGTTCGTTGAAAAACAACCAATTCTGCTGAGCCGTTCTCTTGAAATTTACCGGTTACCACTTACGTTTTCATAAATCTTTGCCTCTTTCCTAATTTTAAATCGAAAACTCCGATTTTTTTTTTTTTTTTTTAAGCTCCTTTTGGTTCTGATACTCGTTTACGACTTAATTCCCGAAAATGGGTTGCGCAAGTTCGAAGCAACAGCGCTGCCGACACTGTAAAAGTCCTTATTCACCCCTCCCTCGTAGTTACTCAGTCCCTTCTCATCATCTGCCGGAGAAGGCCGGCGAAAGTCACCATTTTGTTGCCCTCACATCCTCCACATTGGGTTCTCTCAAGCTTGATTCGCTTGACCATAATGATCTTACCGGTAGTGCCAGCGACAACAGTTTCAATAGTGATCACAACACTGGCAAGAATGAGGGGTTTTCAATGGAACTTTATCAAGCTAAGACTTGGTCCGATATGATCAACGAAAAGCTTCCCAAGATCAACTCCAAAACCCCGATTAGAACCCCCCCTGGCGAGCCGGAAACTATTAACACATGGGAATTGATGGCAGGGCTCGAAGATAACAGCCCGCTTCGTCTCCCTAATTTTGTTGATCGCGCTTTTTCCTTCCACGCCGTTCCCAATGCAAAGCAGCAGCCAGAGGAAATTGATCGAACTAAATTGAAACTACAGGAGAATGGATTGGGTTCATCAAAGCCATTGTGGCTACAGATGAAGGAAACTGACGTTCTGGGTCAGAATATGAGTCCGATAGTCTCCAATTTTGATCCGGAGATCATTTCTACATTCAGAAAAGCCCTCGAAGAACTTTCTCCAGTAAGCAAGGTCCAGTCTCGATTGCCAAAAATGGACAAGATTTCCTCCCCTGATGATAATGAGTGTATCAAGGTCTCAAAAGATTTTTCAGATGCTAAGAACGTGAATGACTTTGACTCACCCATAAAGTGCCCGCCATTTGGGGAAGACAGGGTAGTGATTTACTTTACAAGTCTTAGAGGAGTGAGGAAGACTTATGAGGATTGCTGTCATGTAAGGGTGATCTTAAAAGGGTTTGGGGTTCGAGTGGATGAGAGGGATGTTTCAATGCATTATGGATTCAGGGAAGAGCTGAAAGACATTCTGGGATGTGGGTTCAGAGGTGGGTTGCCCAGGGTGTTTGTGAAAGGAAGGTACATTGGTGGAGCGGAGGAAGTAAAGCAGATGAATGAGGATGGTGAACTTGAGAAAGTTTTGCAAGGTTGTGCCATGGTGGATGATGGAGCTGAGGTCTGTGAATTGTGTGGAGATGTTAGATTTGTGCCTTGTGAGAGGTGTTCTGGTAGCTGCAAGATATATATTGAAGAGGGTGATGAATGGGAAGGGGATGAAGAGGGTGGAGAGTTCAGAAGATGTCCTGATTGCAATGAAAATGGCATTGTTCGGTGCCCTGTTTGTTGTTATTAGTAAAGAAGCTTCAAATTCAATATAACACAGGTACCTGATTCTTCTTCATCTTCATCTTATATTTTAATCTTCCAATTCAGAGTTTTGAGTTCTGGTAGTGTATGTTATATTTTTCTTTTTTGTGGTAAGAATATGTCACATGGTTTGTACAGTCATGGGGCTTTCATAATATAGGATATCAAAAAATGTGGGGAAGGTTGGGGTATATTGGGAACAAGATATAAGCTTCCTTCAGCTCTCAGTTTTGGATAATAATTTGAAGTAAAAGTAGAGAAATACTTCATGGGTGTGTGATGGCGTTAAGAAATGAAATCTTTGTTCTTGTGGAAATATTTGTTTTCAATAATTGCCTTGAAGAGCAAACAATGCTATTTAGCATTTCCAACCTAATAAGAAACCCGATTGAACATGCATCCACATTGCAAACTTCATGTACTCGTTTGGAAGATTGATTGTCTCAAGTCTTTTATTGATGGCTTCTGCTTGGAACATTCAATTAATATACCTGTGCAACATCTACTGGCTAGATGGTTATTATGATCATCTCCTATATTTAGGTTACTGTGATTGATAAAATATGTCATAGAATGATCCATCCTTGGTATCCAAGGAAAGAATGAAGTTTGCTTCGCAAAACAACACAATTCATCAAATTTGTATTATTGGCAACGTTTGGTGTAGTAACAATAAGGTAGAGACAAGGAAGTTTCTCAGTATTAATAGGATTATTTTTAGACTAACTGTTACTTTGTACTCTTTGTTTGGAAAAATTGTAATCCAAGCAAGCACAAAAAGCGGTTTCACACCCACAATGTCATTTGGTTGGTTAAATGGCACCGCTGTTGCTTCCTGCAATGACGCCAAATATATTCATCTTTAATCCTGAAAAGTCCATTCCACTGTTGCTTTCTTTGTCCATACATTATGCCTGGCAATCAAGCGTTAGCTTGCATAAACATCACCAGATCAGAATATTCTTAGCTTTATTTCTGGGTGGTGAGATGCATCATTCACAATCAGAAGAGACAGTAGACATGTTCATGAACATGTGCATGTGATGCCAGTGATGGTAAACAAGTCCCCTTCACTTGCATTCAGCAATTGAAGTTTTAGAGTGGGAATGGGGACCGTTCAGAGGGAGAGAGAGAGAGTAATTGGGAAGTAAGTGCTTGTTGACAGAATTAGGTGTGATAGACACCATTACCAAGGAAAGGGATTGCAGACTGAAGGAGACTTGCCATATTTCAAATATGCCAACCATTATTTCACTGTGAAAATTCCATTGGGATTGACTCCGTGGTTGCTACATGAAGGATCCAGAAAATCAAGACAAGAAGCGACACAGGAAACCTCGTGATGAGTATGGCTTTTCTGTTATTTAGTTGTGAACTAAAGAGTTGTTGCAATGACGGGAACTCTAAAAAGATTTTCCTATGTGGTGGGCACACATCTTTTAGGATTTGCCAATGCTAGATTGCCCTTCATTTCATATCTATGGCTTACCCAAAATATGAGACCCCACCATAGTTGGAACTAATAAAGAGATGATGTATAGGATTTTATATTCTCACTAAAAAGGTGGTTTTGGAATATAAAATATCATGTTGCAATTCTTATAACTATTGAATGAATAAGTGTTATGTATTTTAAAGTGTGTCAAAATGTTGTAACTATATTGAAAAAAAAAAAAAAAACCTCAACTATTACAGCTAATATAACATACCTATGTAGGTTATAATGGAACAACTGTAACCACTGTATCAGCGCTTGCGTTCATTTGAGATGTGAATGTGCACTCTCACACACACACACATACATATATATATATAGAAACAACGCGAAATTTTCTTATACTAAGTTGACTATCCCCTAAGAAAGATATATGATGAAAAAAGTTACTACTAAATTCATATGTTAGCACACTAAATTTATTGTTACGGTTGCATATTTTATAGAACTTTAGCAGCCGTAACCATTATAAGAGTGAACATACTAAAATGCTACCTGGTTATGTATATGGAAAAAAGTAACTGCAAGAGTTCATGCAGACCTTTATTAAATGTGGATATTATTTATAAATTCTATACATTTGATGGCATTTCACATGGAAGCCAATCAAATCGTGTAAACAGTTCATAAAATTCTCCAAAAAGGTTCTTTAGTTATTGTCCAGTAAAAGTGAAACAGAAGATAAAGGGCAGATGAAGGTGGCAAATGAACTAAATGCCCAACTGCCCAATAAGTTGTTGGGACCCAAGCCAAGGACATGCCCAAAGAGCAACGGTCAGAGCCAGAACTTTCCTTCCCTGTTGGGGTGCAGAGCAAGATACGAGCCCCAGAAGAAAGCTTCTCTAAGATGATAATTATAAGGGTGGGTTGGGAGGTCATGTCTCATATGATCCATGTGAAAACATCTAGAATTGTTTTAGATGTATTCCACTCGCGTAAGGACACACAGAAGCACACATTCGAAGAATCAAGGAAAGTGAAAACAGTTGCATTTGTACTTAAAAAGGCACGTATGCATAACAAGTCAATTAAGTAGAGAGAGGCCATTATTGTATAGGGCCAGCTGGCTAGCCATCTATCATTTTGAAAATGTCCCTAATGTTTGAATTTCGTGGTCCTAAGTTAGCTGTTGGTTTGGAGGTATGTGGGTCACACTTATCTCCTTGGCGCACCATTTTTGATTGTCGCAATTAGTCTCCGTCATTTGCTGGTTCTTTCTCTAAATTATTCATTCACATTCCCCTCACTGTGTGTGAGTCCATGGACATTTCATGCACTTTTTGCTAAAATAACCTTTTGAAAATTTTCTTTCCTAAAGTTGGTCTTTAGCACTTTTTAAGAATTGAAAAACAAAGAAAAAGAAAAAGAAAAAGAAATATGTGAAAAACTATTTTGAATTAAAAAAGATTTAAGTATGATTTGAATTAATGAGTTGTAATTTGTCGAGTGTATATAAATATTTATTGGGAGATGTCAAAAATAAAAATCAGTGAGAATTTAAAATTTGTTTAAAAGCACTGTTATATAAAGAAATTTGGATAAATTTAATTATAAGTTGTAATTTATTTATATTTTTTTTATAGTAGATTATTTCACTTCTCTTGTAAATGTAGATGATGTACCAAATCATATTAAATCTGTTTGTTCTTACATATGAGTTTCTTTAAATTTGTTTAGATTATTAATTATTTGAGTGTGTACTTATTTGCTTTATTTTTGCTTCTGCTACGTACAACAAATTGGCATCAAAGCGAGGTTTGTTCACTTTATTGGTGCATGGTGGTGTGTTGTCATCATGTGGTTGCGAGAACGTTGAAGAAAAAAAAAAGAAGTTTTGTGTCCTTTATGTATGGCAGCAAAGAAAAAAAAAGGATGAGAAAGTTTCTTTTTATGGAAGGGCCACACATTATGAGAAAAATAAGCTTTCATTGTTTGGTTAAAAGGTCAAAAATAATATTTAGGTAAGGACAAAAGATTTTGTTCTTTTTTCTGAGATTAATTTGCAATGAAGAAATAGTTGAGTGCATTTTTTTCACACAAAGAGAAGTAAATTTAACGGCATACACAAATTTGCGTGACATTAGAGTCTTCAAAATTGGTTTTTTTTTTTTTTTTTTTTTTTTTTTTGGTACTTGAAGTGGGTTTGTAACAATAAGATCTAGCTAGTAAGCAAATCTGCTCATTGATTCGGCAAAAACTATTTTAACACGTGGCAAGTGCAAGTCTGAGACATCTTGATATAACAGAAGTTACATAAGGCTTTTTACATCAAAATAAAAGACTGACAAATATGTTAGATGAAGATTGAGTAGAGTTTAACTTGTAATAATATAGAGCAATTAAATTGTATTTGACGAAGAAGACTATGAATAATGTCAGACACTAGATTTCTACGACATCAATTTAGTCTAAGTTGAAAAATTAGTATATAATGAAGTCTCTCACAAATAGATTGTACATGAAGAAGTAGTTATATATGTTCTATTTAAAAAAAAATACGACTATGGATGAACATTGCAATGAACATTGTACATGCAGATTTATTAAATATTGATCAAAAGATTGAAGATGAAGATAAAGTTTTAATCTTTATTTATTCACTTCTTAAGTCATATAAACACTTGACTATTTTATTTTATGGAAAGGATATTTTCAATCTTGATAATATTTTAGCCGCACTTCTTTCGAATGAGATAACAAAAAAGACTATGTTGGCGATCATCAAAAAAGACTATGTAAGGGGTAGATTTGATGAAAAGTAATTTGACAGATTGTAATCAATAAAAAATCTTCAAAAAGAATATTGACAAAAAGATAAATGCACATCTTTTAATCAAAAGGACGTTCCAAGGACTATTCGAAGATTAAAAAAAAAGGTCACATGCTAAAATGAATGTTGCACATGTTGAAGATGATACAGGTTCAAACTATGCTTTGAGTTGTTTATTATTAATATGTCAATTTGATAATGAGATCTTAGATTTATGTTATACTTATCATATGTGTCCAAATAAAAATTGGTTTTCCAATTTCAAAGAAGGTAATGATGGTTTAATTTTTATGAATAATGGCAATAATTATAAAATTAGAGGAATTGATATAATTAAGTTGAATATATATCGTGGAACAATTACACATTTGACAAAGTATGATATGTGCCAAATATAAAAAAAAAAAAGTATCATCTTTATGGGTATAGTTGACTCAAAAGGCTACAAGGTCACTATTAAAATAGATGTTCTAAAGATTATGTGAGGTACATTAGTGATGATGAAAAGACTTAAGAAGAATAACGTGTATTTTTTTTCCTGAAAAATACAAATTTAGAGGGAGTAGGCACTATTGATAAAGATTTTGCATATGAGTCTCCACAACAATTGAATTAGTTATGGCTAAGGGGTGAAGAAATGGTTTATATATGAGTTCTTCAAATATAATAGCAACTATAGACCTAGTTATTACAGATGAGTGCCTTATAAGGATGATATTCACAGATGAGTGCCTTTGGATATATGTGGAGATAAGAATATGATAATATAATTTAGTAGTTCTTACCAAGATACAAATTGTTAGACATTAGGTGACTTTAAACCACTCAATATGCAATTCAATTTGTATACAATTTTCGTAGTACTAGCTTCCTAGTCAATATTGACAACTTACTTAGTTTTATGTTTGAAATTACTTAAAAATTAGAAGCTAATTAGGTCTTATATATATATATATATATATATATATATATATATATATATATATATATATATATATATATATATATAAACCCTTGTTAGGTTATGTGCAAAAGGTTTGGGGAAAATTTGAGATTTGTCAGGATCCCTTCCCTAGGGTGAAGGGCGAGCTGACCAACATAGTGCCCTAACAAACCCACCCGCAAGTGGAGCTCGCCAAAACTGTTAAACCTCTTCACAACACTATACACAAAAACTATCAGAGTAATCATATGAGATACAAAAGGAACTAGAACAAATAATTACAGTAGATTTTTTTAGTTAAACAAAAGTCAACTATATATATACAATCTCTTAAAGGTATCAATAGCAAAAATATCTAAGTCAAAGTATTTACAATATTTTTCTCATTTCCTATACATTATACTAGCTCTCAAAACAGTATATGAGGATTTTTACATAAATAAAAGAGGTGTGCTCTACTCAATGATTACCTTCTTCCTTTTGTTCGCAGAAAAAGAACTTGAAATGTTAGAGTAGTGAGCCAATTTTGTCTACGGTAGCTCAGTGAGTAATTTAGCCTAATCTATAACTTAGAACGAAAATTCTGTAAAACGATTTCATGTATGCATGCAAAATAATAATATGCAAATGAATGCAATATTTAATGAATGTTAAATCCACAATGCAGTCATGCACATTTCATTTTAAAAATAATTTTAATGTTGAAACCACATGTCGAAGCTCTCAGTAGCCTATAAGGCAATAATAAATCCACTTGAGCGGGTGTACTCGATGGTTTGGCGTATTCTCACATCATATCATAGAGATCCGCTAGCTCATACCTCATATATGACGACCTCATATCCTCAATAGGTGAGCCCAATTAATAGACCTACCCAAAACGTACCCCCAGGAAAGACTGTTACTCGTCCTCAATGTTTTACCACATCCAATACCCTAACTCGCACTCGGATCTCAAGATTCGGTGCACATTTTCATATTTGAAAACCCATTTAAAGATTGCAAATGCATTTCAATATGTAATATATTTCATTTATGAACAAAATAATAAGTTAAGTGATAAATTAGAAAACATTACAAGAATGCTCAACTCTCGGTGCTCCTCTAGCGACCGTCTGCATCTTGCTGATGTTTAATCCTGCATGATCAACGTGGTTTCTTAATATCTAAATGAAAATTGTTCCAAATCTAACTTTATGGTCCTTGGTCAATCAAAGGATTGACGTGGTTGATTGTGGTCCAATTATGTATTTGGTCAACTTTGGTCAGTATAATCAAATTCTAATCAGGTCTAATACTCGCTGACCTGTATGATCAACAGAGTTAATGTGGTCAAATGTCTTAAATACAACATATATATATACACATCATTTTATGAAATCTCTCTCATCTTATGTGCTCACATAAATGTACATGATATATATATATATATGAGAGTGGCCATGAGGTATGTGTGTGTGTGTGTGTATATATATATATATATTTATGTATTTATTTATTTTTCATATAATGCAATTGTTGCAAAAATCACACGCATTAATTTACACAATTCTCATAAAATCATGTATTTTTATTTATAATTCATTAATTAATACATAAAAATATATGTCAAACCCGTCGACTCAATGTCAAAGATACGGGTTGTTATAATTTCCTCTCCTTAGAATAAATTTACTAAAATAATAAAAGATTAAGAAGTGACTCTCATAATCTTAGGGAAGTGACTCTTGCTATGGTCTTCTCGCTCCCAAGTTTCCTGCTCGGCACCATGAAATTGCCAACATGCACGTATCACCGATATCTTCTTGTTGCCTAGTTTCTTCACTGTCGATCAATAATAGTTACTAGAGCCTCATCATAGGTACAATCTTCTCGCAAATCAATATGTCTCGAGCCTAACACATGCGAGGGGTTAGGTTGCACTTTGTCAACATTGACACATGAAATACGTTGTGCACTCCTACTAACTAAGGCGATAATGTACATAGATAAGCAACAGGACCTATCCTCTCAAAGATCTCAAAAGATCCATTATATCTCAGAGCGAGTTTCTATGAAATACCAAAACGAGTCTACTCCTTTCAAGGAGAAATCTTATTGGACCCCTTCCCTAGGGAGAAGGACGAACCGACCGGCACCGTTTTCTGACAAACCCACTTCCAAACTGAGCTCGCCAAAACAATGTTAACACAACACTATCAGAGTAATCATAAGGGATGCAGAAGTAATTAGAACAAATAATTACAGTAAAGTTTTTTTCTTTTTTTTTTTAAAGTTAAACAAAAGTCAACTATATACATATACATTCTTCTAAATATTGTAGTAGCGAAAATGTAATAGTCAGAATATCTATAATGCCCCTCACTTCCTATACATCATACTAACTCTCAAAACAGTAAACTGCTTGAGGAAACCTATAACATCTCGAAAAGTTTATATGAAATTTGAATTTTTACTTAGAAAATTATACAGAATTGACGAATAAAAATTTTGGCAAGTCCTAGTTACCCAAATGAGGGATAAAAATCAAGTTAAGGGATTTTTGGAAGAAAAAAATATGATTATAATGCATAAAATGAGATATCATAGCCAAAAATACAAGTAAATGTGCAATTTTTGATGAAAATAGGATTAGAAAGTCAATCAGGATCGAGATTTGGCAAAAATCTGAAAAGAAAGCAAGAAATTCGGCTGAAAAAATAAAAAAATAAACTTAAAATGCATCCTACGGTCCAAAAACAATCTGCCAAAATCCAACGAATGGGATTAAAGCCAAAACGAATGCCCGGGTGCACTAGATCATCAAGATCAAACGGCCAGAGATCTGCATACGTAACTCGAGGATGATCGTGCGGCCAGAAAAGAGTTCGTTGATCGCGAACCAGATCCGAACACTGAAATCGATGATCATCCAACGGTAGGATTCGTGCTCACGGTAAGATTATTATCTGGTGCTGCGCTCAAGGTGCATCCAACGACGAAGATCAAAGCCGCGTGATTAGATCGCGAACGTTGATGCGCTCGAGGATCATCGGACGGTTCAGATCAAAGTCGTTCTGATTAGATCGAGATCGTCGATGCGCTTGAGGAAATCTAACCGCTGAGATCGAGAATCCAAATTCTGTTGATTGATTCGAGATCAATCCAACGGTTCCGATCAAAATCCAAATGCGTGTCTCGAGAAAAATTTGAAGAACCAGAATAAAACTAAAATTTAAAATACGAAAATTAAGTTAAAATTAACGAAAAATACAAAAAAAATATCCAAAAATTTTGAAAAATAGTTTCTAAATTTTAAAAAATATTTCTAAAATTCGAAATTTTTTTTAAAAAATACTCATTTTGCTCCAAAAATTAGAAAGTATGAAATTAGGGAGAATTAGGGTGTTTTATTCAAAGAAGGACGCAAAACTTTCTAATTTTCTCCCTTGAAAAACCTATATAAACCCCCCTAGGCTCATAATTTCATTTATTCCAAAAAATAAGAGTTGAATGCTCCTTTTGTTTTCTCAAAACCTTCTTCTTGACACCTTTTCCATCTTCCCTTCTTGTGTGTGTGAGAAGTTCTCCTTTCGAATTTGAAAAATTAAGTTGGGCGATCTTCATTGGCACTAATACGCGAAGAGAATTGCTGCTGAAATTTCGGAAGAAAAACGTCACAAGGTGGAAGTGATTTCTAGAACACCCTTCTATTCTTATTTGAATTCATGACATGCTCATTGTTGTGTGTTTTTCATTGAATTCAAAGATTTCCAACTTTAGTTCTAGAATTTTAAATGTTTACTTCAGTATTTCAGTTTGATTCATGTTTGAAAAATCATATCATTCATGCCATGTTAGTATCATGCTTAGACTTTTAAATTAAAGTATGATGCATGTTTTATGAGTGTATCATGAATTGACTTGATATATTTTGAATTTTAGTTTGATTTCATATTCTGAAGTTTATTTTATAAGATCATGGTATGAAAATTAATCAAAGATGATGGAGATAATAACTACGTACCATCACAGTGGTCATGGCGGCACTATGAATGTTCTTTTGATATGATTAGTTCATATGGTTTTAAGACCAAAGTACTTGGTTGGTGAGTAAGTTCCCTTGAAGTCCAAAAGTCCAATAAAATTGGCTAAGAAAAGCTATATTTCACTCTAAGGAGGTACTTTGTTAAGAACATCAAGGGATTAAAGGCCCTTTTGGTCTTAGACTTGACTTAAACAAATTGTTGTTTGAATCGCCTAATGATTGCAAGTGTTTGAATTATGATTGTATTATGAGTTTGAATGTGAAAGATGGTTGTTCAAAAAAGATCCACTGGGCTATGTGCTCACTCTTCCCTTCTTATTTTTAAGGAACATGAATCCATGGAGCAGTTGATTATAGATAGTTCTTAGAAAGTGTCTACAGTATTATAATTTTTTTTAAAGAATTTTTAGGGCATGTTGCCCAAAGTTTTTTATGCTTTTCTACTACAAAGTATTTTGAAGTCTTCCGTTGTAACAACTAGTTATTTTTTTAAGAGTTTAGTACTCTCAATTTCTATTAAGAATAAAATAGTTTAAATTTCTTTATCTCTTTTAATTTGCCTTGATTTTATTGAAACTTTTGTATTCTTGAACTTCATATAAAGGCACGAGATATTGAAAAGAAAAGAACAAGTGTGTGTTGCTTGTAATGTAACACCGGCCTGACCCATTGTTTTGTTAAGTCCACTGTCAAGAGAACGGTGACAATGTACACTACTTAAAAGATACGGGGGTTGGGGTGTTACAAAACCTATCAAAATAAACGTGGTGCACTCTACACAATGACCACCTTCTTCCCTTTATCCGCAGAAGAAAAACTTGAAATGTTAGAGTAGTAAGCCAATTTCGTCCATAAGGGCTTACTGAGTAATGTAGCCTGATCTATAACTTAGAACAAGAATTCTAGAAAAAGAATATCATGTATGTATGCACAATAACAATAATGCGAATAAGTGCAATAGTTAATGAATGCTAAATCCACAATACAGTAGTGTAACTTCCAATTTGAAAATGGTTTTAATGTTGAAAAAACATGCCGAAGCTCTCAATAGCCTACAAGGTAGTAATAAATCTACTCGAGCAGGTGTACTTGATGGTTAGGCGTATTCTCATATCATATCAAAGGAATTTGCTAGGTCGTACTTCATGTATGGCGGCCTTAGATCCTTTATAGGGGAGCCCAATTGATAGACCTACCCAAAACGTACCTCCAAGTACGACAACCACCTGTCCTCAATACTCTACCACATCTAATACCCTAACCTACACCTCAAACCTTGAGATTTGGTGCACATTTTTCCGTTCAAAACTCCTTTAAGATTGCAAATGCATTTCAATATGTAACAACATTTCATTTATGACAGAATACCAAGTTAAGTGATAAATTAAAAAATACTACTCACAAGGATGCTTAACTACTGGTGTTCCTTTAGTGACCAGTCGCATTCTGCTAACGTTTGATCCTGCGTGATCAATGTGGTTTTTTAATATTTATATGAAACTTGGCTTAAATTTAACTTTATGATCCTTAGTCAATCAAATGATTGACTCGGTCAATTGTGGTCCAATTATGTATTTGGTCAACTTTGGTTAGTACAATCAATTCTAATCAGGCCTAATTCTTGTTGATCTGTGTGATTAACAAGGTTAACGTGTTCAACAAGGTCAATTGGTGCAATTAAGCCCATAATATTGACCCAAAATACTAAAAACTTGTATTGTTTACATATGTCCCACCTTTGGTATATAATAACCAACCATTTTCATAAATTTGGTGGTTCAATACAATAAATAGAAAAAATTTAATTATTTTCTATATTACACATTTTTTTTCTAATAAGTATTTCATAATAGTATACGACATTATATAACATTTTTCATATTATTTAACATTGTATTGCGTGTATAACATTTTATATTTATCAATTAATCATCAAATTGCATAACTGCAAATTTAATATATCAATTGACCTTCAAAAATTTTAATTTCAGTGTTATTGAATTCAAAATTCCATTTTGGACATTTTAGTACCTACTAACTAAAATTTCAGTGTTAATGGGTATACCTCCTATATATCGACTTCCAACTATCATATAAATTCCTAAGGTCCACAAAAGTACAAATAATTTATATATCTGTATTTTACTCATTAATCTAAACACAATGATATATATATATATATATATTGTGTAGTTTCATTCCTAGGAAAAATATATCCTAGTTTTGAGTCATTGTAATACCTCATAATTTTGTCAACAAAAAATTATTAATGAAATAAAATTCATTGAGAAAAAAAATTCAAAAATAATTGGAGGCAAATGAAATCTTAGTATCAAGATGATCTAACTAATGATATAAGGTTAGTGAACTTACCAAGTATTAATTAATTAATTTATAATTATGCAAGTGCTGGAACAATTATGCAATTAATTATCCAATATAAAGTAAGTAGAGTGAATTATATAATTATTTGTACCCCTCTAAAAATAAAAATATGAGATAAATACATAGAAATGAAGAAATGAAAAAAAATATAGAGAAATATAAATTATTAATTGTTGGCAATATTAAAGAAATAGAAAAAAAATATGAAATAAATACAATATTAAAGAAATAGAAAGGGAAAAATATTAGCAAGTCAATAAAATAAAAGGACATGTGAAATAAATCATGTTTACATCAATTAGAAAGTGTATAATTAGCAAATTTCGAATAATAGCAACCTTAGAAAGCAATTTTGGTAATAGAAACTGTATCTAACGGCCCAAAATCGATCTGCCCGATCCAACAAATGAGATCAAAACCAAACCAGCGCTCAGGAGCATGTAATCATCAAGATCCAACGGCCCAAAATCAATTTGCCTGATCCAACGGTCCAGATTTGTTTCGTTGATCACTAACGGAAATCCGAACACTACGCTCGAGGTTGATCATGCAGCTAGGATCTGTGCTCACGTTGTGTTGATCATCTGGTGCTACGCTCGAGGTTTATCCGAGTGTCCAGATCAAAGCCGCACAAATGAAGATCCGCACACCGCAATCGAGGTTCATCCGACGGTCGAAATCTAAGGCGCTTTGTTGATCGCGAATCGTGCTGCGCTCGAGGACGATCTGACAATCTACAGCGATTTCGTTAATCATGACCGTGATCTGAGTGCCGCGATCGAGGTTCATCAGACAGTCCAGATTAATGCTCTGATAAAAATGTGAAAAATAACAGAAAAATCCGAATAAAAATCCAAAAAAAATTTCTAAAATCTGAAAATTTGGTTTCTAAATTTCAAAAAAATTATCTAAACACACTTGCTATTTTCCTATACTTGGGAGGCACGAAATTTTGAATAATTGACAAGTTTCCTACAAGGAGAACACCAAAAACTTACCATTCTATGCCATTTTAAACTCTATATAAAGGACCCCTAGTGCGCTCATTGTTTTCATCCCAAATCAAGAGCATACTAGTCCCTTTTGACTCTTTCTGGCCTTCTTCTTGGCAATCCCCTCAGTTCTTGAGTAATCTTGAACTGTTCTTGAGAGTTCTTGAGTGTTTAGAAGCTTTGAAGTAACGAAACTCTGCCGGATTTCAGAAGTGTGTAGAAGAGATTTATTTAAGGTAGAAGTGAATTTTTCTAACACCCCTTTTTCTTATTCGAATTGCTAGCATGTTCATTGTTTGTTTGGCTTTTGAAATCAAAATAATTTCAGTTCTAGTATTCTAAAGCATATTTCAGTTTTATATTCGATCCTTGTTCGAATTTATGCATTCATAATGATCATGCTATGTTTAGTATCATGCTTAGGCTTTATTTCAAAGAATGATGTATGATTATGGTTATTTCATGATTTGATTTTCATAATGCTTATATTATGAATTTTATTGATCTTAGTTTCATATTTTGAAGTTTATTTGATGATTCAAGATTTAACAAAAGAAGATGGCAAAAATAACCATGTACCATCATAGCAAACACGTGGGTTGCTATGGATGTTCTTTTCTCATGGATAGCCATGAGGTTTTAAGACCTAAGTGCTTGGTTGGTGGGTAAGCTCCCTAAAGTCCAGAAGTCCAATGAAATTGGCTA
>JAJIYU010000870.1:0-42660 GCA_030144865.1 Tinospora cordifolia | reverse complement strand
CATTATATTCATATAAAATAATATTAAAACATGCTAAAATGATGCAACGATGCTCTAAATGCATATTATACTAAATATGAGTAAATACACTACATTTTCTATTATATTAATACACATTATACATAAAATACGTATAATATAATTAATCTGCTATGCAACTAACAATGATGTTGTGTATGGATAAGGAGGCTTAATAGTGTTTTGACAATCTCAACTTGCGAGTGAGTTTGTCACGACACTGTGCTGGTCGACTCGCCCTTCACCTTAAGGAAGAGGTCCCGACAATGTTGGTATCAAAGCCCACAATTTTTTCTCCAAAGTTGGAATTAATTGGAAATACATGAGTCCAAAAAGTTTTATTTTTCAAAACTTGTTTTTGAAAATATATTGTGCAATAGTGGTAAAATAAGCTTTAGGGGTGGTATGTTTGCAATGTTTGACATTGACAAATGACTGTATGCAAATTTTAGACTAAGATGACACCTACACCCAGTAGACCACAGCGGGTATTGCAAGATCCTGCTCCTCCTCAAGATCCTGTACTGAGACCTATACCACCACCACTTGTTGAGCTTGTTGTATATCAACGGCTCAAAGATCTTATCCGAGCCTAAGGGGATTTGATCAAATCCTCTAGTGCTACACTACATTAGAGGATAGATGGGGTTGTGGCTAATATGTAGCGACCTAAACCTCCTGCAGCTCCTACTCAACTTGTAGTTGAGCCAGCTGATGGGGATGATGATGATGATGAGTAGTCTGAAGAGGAGATTGAGGCTCCTAGTACCCATCGCAGAGAGAGACAGAGGAGAGTTTCACATGAGAAATTATTAAAGAAGTCTGTGGACCTAAAACCGTAGTCGTATTGGGATGGTGTTAATCTAGAGCAAGCAGAGGACTTGCTATTAAATGTTGAGAAGAAAGCACAATCGATGAAGCTATCTGAAGAGAATTAGGTGTTGTTCTCTGCACATACTTAACACCCCAACCCCCGAGACTTGATTGTTTAGCTAATCACAAGGCGGTTCATGCCATGTTATATTTATAAGTACACAACTTGCATCACATTCTATTTCAATTATCTCAAGTCCTACTAATTCATAATGAGCACACAACCCAAACAATTTAACTTTAATTTAATAAGACTATTACAAGGAGATAAAAGAAAACCTTTAATCTACATTCATTCAATAAAGTAATAAAGAAGTACACACTTGAATTTGAAATAACAAAAGAGTACATAACTCAAATTAAAAACTAAAATTCAGCGAAGTCTTAATTTAAATAATCAAAACTTGGCCAACATGTCCTTACATATGAACTTTCCAAATTTAAAATCTTATCAAATACTTAGTAGTCTTCATGATTCAACTTCCTAAAAAATAAGAGGGGAAGGGGTGAACACATAGCCTAGTGGATCATTCCATAAACAACTAAGTTATTAATTCAAATCAAAAGCACATCTAAATTCAAACATTTGTAAACAATTAGGCAATTCAAACAACATCTTTGGTTATTGTTGACATTAAGACTAAAAGGGGTTAATATCCCTTGATGTTCTTATCGAAATACTCCAATCTTTTGTGAAAAGACAATTCATCTTGTCATATTTCATTGGAATAAGGATCTCATGTCCACATTCCAAGTATTTTGGGTTATACCCATCCACACATAGTGATGAGCCTTATATACACTTAATATATGTAAAGAACACCCATAGCATCACTTAGATTACTATGATAGTATGTAATTTATAAACTTCAAAGTCTTAAACTTAATTCCCACATATTCATGAATCCAAAATCAGAATAGTAAAATTAAGGATAAAATATTCAAAAAGCATGAAAACAATACATAGCATGCTTTACAATTTAAATCAAACCTAAGCATGAAAACTAGGCATGGCATAGTGTGATGAATACTTAAAACATGCATACATGATAATCTAAATCTAAATCATGGTCAAACATGTAGGAAACTGAAAATAAACATACTAAATGAAAAATAAAAGATGCACGAACATGCTAGAAATTCAAACTAGTAAAGTAGAAGTGTAGGAATTCTTATCCACCTTAGTTGCTTGTTTGAAGAAAATCTGGTAGAGGTTCCCTTCTTCCATGCACTTCAAGAACTACCAACAACTTCAAGAATGTAAAAGAAATCTAAAATCCTAACTTCTCCCTAAAAATCACTCAAGAACACAAGAGAACAAAAGAGATTGCCAAGAAAAGGACTAGAATAAGCAAAGAGGGAAGAGTCAACTCTTTGTTTTGTGATGAAGGAGAAGTGAGCACAAAGGGGGTTTATATAGATTTTCAAGGGGCTAGGGGGGAAGTCTTGGGCAGCTCACAAGTTGAGCAACATTCCATACATAAGAGGACAACTTGCATAGAATAGGGCAAGTGCGCTCATTAGGGTTTCCTAAGCTCATTTGCACAAAATCCTTGTATCTTCCTTTGTTTCCTTTATGTATATGAATACAAATGAGATTTTAGACAACTTCTAAACCATCTTGGACATCCATCTAGATCAGATTTTATGCTCATGACATGGTTCCTAATTAATACATTTGCTTGGGCATCACACATACAATTCATGGAATCATTTCCTTAGTGGCTTCATGGTAGTGTAGACCCTAGGGTTTATGGTTTTAGTTTGGTTCCATGGTTTGGGTGTATGAATCATCAAGCAAATCAAGTCAAGATGTTAGTAAGAAAGCTTTTAATCTTGGTTCCATTAAGATTGGCAGACCACAAAGGGTATTTTGGCCTCCTTGCATGTGAATTTCCTTGATTTGGCAGTTTGGTGTGATCATGGAAACCTTCCATTTTTTATTTAGATCTTTGATAAGCACAAGATCACATCCCAAGGGTGGTGGCTAGGGTTTGTATTTGTATACACACTATATTTTTAGAAGCTTCTATTTGTCACATGTGTTCACACACACACACGCACACATACATATAAGGGTCGGTTATGAACTATGGGTGCACAAAACCATTTGTGGTTGGTCAAGCATTCATGGGTCCACATGAATTTAATAAAAATTTATATCTCATTATTTGCTAGGAATTAAGGGCTTTGATCTATATTTTTGTGTTTATAATAGACAACACATTTCCAAACCATTATTTGACTAGGGTGATTTTTATTTTATTTACTTTCCTAATTTGGACTCCCCTGAAGGGTGTTAAGCAAATGAAACCCCAATTCTTGTCCAATTGAGCTGATTTTTAGATATGTTATCTAGTTGATCAATTCATGTCATCTCATGAAATTTCAGTTCATTCTGAGGTCCTAAGGGTCGCTAAATGAAGATTTTGGGCTTATTATATTTGCCTCTAAAATGGACCTGATTTCATTTCTCACCCAAATTTCATCCAATTGATATTGAGATTTTCATCTTATTAAGTATAAGATTTTCAGGGTATTACAACCTAACCTTCTTAGAAAAATTTTGTTCTCAAAATTTGTAAATCATCAAGGATTCCTAGTGCGTAGATGTGGATATTTCGTTTTCATTTCGTTTTTCGGCTTCTAGGTAGCTTCTTCCACTCAATGATGCTTCCACAATACTTTAACTAAGGGAATATCCTTATTTCTCAGGCTTTGTACTTTATGGTCAAGGATTCTAACAACTTTAGTCCTCGTAAATAGCATCATCTTGGATGTTTACTTCCCCCCAGTGGATGATGTGAGAAGGATCTAGCTCATACTTTCTCAAAATAGATATGCGGAATACATTATGAGCTGAGGTCATTTCATTGGGTAAGTCCAAATCATAAGCGCATTCGCCAATCCTTCTAAGTATTTCAAAAGATCCAACAAATCTTGGTGATAGCTTTCCTTTGAACCCAAACCTTTTGATGCCCTTGTGAGGAATGATTCTGAAAAACACCTTAGCTCCCACTTGAAATTCTAGTAGTCTCCTTCTTTTGTCAACATAGCTCTTTTGATGACTATGAGCTATAATCAATCTCTTCTGGATTAGTTTGACTTGTTTGTTCATTTCTTTCGCCAAGTCTGGCCCAGTCAACACATGGTCTTCAAGCTCAATCCAATATGTTGGTGATTTGCAGGGCCTTCCATAAAAAACCTCATACGAAGCCATCTTAATACTTGCCTGATAACTGTTGTTATAGGCAACTCCACCAAGTGTAATTGCTTGCTCCAATTTCCTTTAAAGTCTAGAACACATGATCTCAACATATCCTCCAAGGTTTGGATGACTCTTTTAGACTGTCCATCTATTTGAGGGTGAAAAGAAGTACTCATGGTGAGTTTAGTGCCCAATTCCTTCTATACTCTATCAGAATTAAGAGGTGAAGTGAGAGTCCCTGTCAGATACAATCGTCTTAGTCACACTGTGAAGTCTTACTATCTTTTTCACATAGAGTTCTCCTAACTTACTAACTTGGTGTGTGGATCTGATTAGCAGGAAATGAACCACTTTAGTGAGATGATCCAAAGTCACCGAAACGGTGTCTTCTCATTTCTGGTTTCTAGGTAAACCACTAACGAAGTCCATAGCAATGTTATCCCACTTTCACTTAGGGATAGGGAGGGGTTATAACATTCCATAGGGTTTTCGGTGTTTTGCTTTCACTTGCTGATAGGTTAAGCACTTGGCAACATGCCTAGCCACATCCCTCTTCATTCCTCTCCACCAGTAAGTCTTTCTTAGGTTTTGATACATCTTGTCTCCACCTGGATGCATTGTATTCTTGGTCTGATGAGCCTCATACAGTAGGGTTTGCTTACTCTGTCCATTCTAAGGTACACTGACTCTCTCTTTGAGCGTCAGGATATTCTCAACATCTAACCTAAAGTTAGAATGCTTACCCTATTCAACTCCTTCTATCAAACCTACAAGCCACTTGTCTTGCCTCTGTTCCTCCCTAATCTAATGTAGTAGATCTGGTTGGCAAGACATGTTGTAGAGGTAGGCTTGCTTGTCATTAGAGGTTATCCATGACTTAAAATCTTTGATCAACTGGTACATCTAGCTCTTCTAAGAAGAGCCATCAACCTTCAGGGATTCCTTCCCCAAGAAGAGATCAATTATCGAGGATACCTCTAAGTATTCAAGTCATGCCTGTAACCAGTGACTCAGGTACTCTGGCTTCACCTCAATCTTGTCTAGATTTCTAGCCACCTAATATTTAACCTATATCCACTTTATATAATTATTCCTAGTGATACTATCATTACCAAGTCTTAGACCTTTCCTGAGTAGCGATCAACCCTCTAGGACCTTTAAATAGAACAAAGGTCAAGCATCAAGGATATTCTCCTGCAAAAGAACATTAGACCTTACAAGACCTTTATCCTAAGAAAAGGTCAACTATTAGGGACAACTACCAGTACTCCTATCATCCAACTTGAGTAAGATGGCATCACTTACTCTCCTTTAGACTTCTACCCCTTGTACTACTTTTCAAAATCATATCCAAAAAAATTTATTTTCCAGTTAAAATCAAATCCGATGAAATCCATTTCCAGTTAAAATAAAAAATATGTTGAATTTTCCATTTTAGTGAAAATCAAATCTGATGACAAATCAAGTCTAGCCCAGTGTATCATAGTACTGGGTTCCGATACCCTTTTGGTATTAGATTAGACCTTTTCCTAGTGAGCTACTAACTAAGCTCTGATACCATTTTGTATCAGAGTAATCGTCTTTTTCTCAGTGAGCGACAACCTAGAGCTCTGATACCATTTTTGGTATTAGAGTAATTGTCTTTTTCCTAGTGAGCGACAACTTGTGGCTTTGATACCATTTTGTAACACCTTGACCCTCAAACCGGACCTCCCATCACGTGATATGGGTTTAGCGCGGAGATTCGCCCCTTTGGCGGAGATGCTTCATGTGCGAGTCGACGTCCGTTGAGAATCAAAATGCTACTTAAAATATTTCTGTCAAAATCTCTTCTTCATATTCAAGTTCTTGTTAGATAGTTCTCAAAGAAATATATGGAAATACATTTCGTATAAATTAAAAGAATCAAAATTACTTTTCACTATATTCACCAGATTTCCATAGTTAGACAAAACAAACTAAAGTCTGAAATCATTTCGTCGAAAATTCATGTAACAAATAATGTAAAACCATCAGAGTAAATGCTACAGCGGATGAAATCATTAAAAATCAAATTATATTGGCCTAATCATCTGAAATCCAATACCAAGATAATGCATGTAAAATAGTGAAATTAAACTCAAAAGAAAAGTATATATCCAGTTTTGTTACAAAGTAAAATATGTAAAATATAACCTCTAAATCCTCTTATCCCAAATAACCTCCCCCCATGAGGTTTCCAAGTAAAAGTCAGAGTGTTCAAACGTAGACTGCTGCACACTACATCCATGTGTTCCTAAAAGAGAAATGGGAGTGAGCTCGAAAGCCCTATGGATCATTCCTACACATCACATACATTATACAGATCAAAATTAATAACATTAAAAAAACTTTCAAACATTAGGCGTTCAAACATTCAAATGTTTTGGTTGTAATCTAAGACCGGAAGAGTATTGAGATGACTCTCGGTATTCCCTGTGATCTGAAACAAAGACAAATCTCAGGTAACGCATGGGGCCAGTTACTTGTCAAAATCACAATTCAAGCGAGTGTACTTACTACAGTGTAGTACCATCTCCCAATGACTTCTAGCTGTCACAGACAGCTCTAGGTTGAGAATACCTACAATCCGCCTTGTTGTTTGTCAATCTCAAGCAGTGACATATAAGAGATGCCACTTCGATCCGCTTCAGGCTCGTCGATCGCATTGGTACATGGATTCTTAATAATCCTTCATCTTATTTTTTTTAATTTTACAAACAAGTTCAATCATACCCAAGCATTACACATATAATATAAAATTTATCAAATAATGCATGCAATTAAAGTGATAGTCCAATAAATAAAGAATACTATTTAAATGTAATTTCCTATTTACGCGAGCAATTAATAAATAATTTTTCATCATAACATCACCCAAGCACTTCAAACAAGTTCAATCAATTTTCAAAGGAAATTTTGATTAATCTAGAACTATTCAAACAAATGTTTCAAATTTTTAATCTACATTAACGTATGAGCAAGAAAATCCTGCCCACCTCATTCTGCAAACCTTCAGGGCTACCTTACTTTCCTTCGAGATACTCGATACTCTAAAATTTAAAATTCTAAAATTCAACAATCAATAAAAATTTTCTAAGTTCCTAATTCACAATTAATCTCATTTAAAAATATTCTTAAGCTTAAATAATTTCTAAAATAATTATAAAGTTAAATATCAATTCCAACTAATTCAGAATTATTCCAGAATTTCATATAATCAAAATAAGATAATTTCTAACTCCTTATATTTTATCCATGATAATTTAAAAATAATCTAGAGTTTAGATACTTTCCAAAATTCCTAATTTCTCTCCATCCTAAAATAAGCTTAATATTCAAATCTCAAACTTTCCGAACTCACTTCAATCAACTTTTATCTCTAAAAAAGATTAATTCATATTCAACTAATTTTATTCGGATGACAGTAAGGTTTCTAAAGCTGACATAAAGATAATTTTAATTTATTTCTAGGTCCTCAGTGTTTATCAAAATTTTGTTCAAAAATACTTCTACGCCTATAGTTTAGAAAAATAATACCTCTACTATTTTGAACATTCCATCTGAAAATAAAAACTCTAATAATTAATTCTTAAGCTTATATAATTCATTCACTTCCAAATAAATTTTATTTAGATCAAAACTAATAAATATTAAATCTGACAATAGAAAATTTAAATATTAAATTTTCTAGGCCTCTACTACTCTTCCAAATTAAATAAAATAATCTAAGCCTTAAACCATTCAAAATTCCCTAAGTTCTTATTTTTCTTTTCAACTTAAAATAAAATAATTCTCAATCTTAAAACCTTCAAAATTCTTCTTGACTTTTAAATTAATGATTTTTACTTCAACAGGACAACTCTAATATTTAATATTTGTATCTAGATTTTTAATTTAATTATTTCCATTAAAATAAGAGAATTCAAATATTTAATATTCACATTTGACCCCTAAATAAATTTAGTTTCAATCTCCGAATATCGACAACCCTTTGAACTTCGATACTTAACGTCCATTTACATCCAAAAATCCACAAGCATAAATAATAGTTCCAATTTTCTAAATTTCATTTTGTGCATCTATAATCCAAGAAATAATTAATTTCAACAATCTAAAATTTGAAAATCCAAAATACACGCATTATACTTCTCTTCTTTTTTTTTAGCACGAACAAACAAGGCAACAATAACTGTTACTATTTCTTCTTCGCGTGAACGATGCCGTACGACAAAACCCTTTATTGTTGTTCGTTCTTCGCGTAGATCGCAACTAGTTTTCTTCTTCGCGCACACATGGCAGCAACGCGTAGAAATTCCAAATCTGAAGTTTTCTTCTTCCCGCAGCATGTCCCTTTCTTTCTTCAATCTTTGTTAATCCTCATCTTCCAGCCTCCGAACACAAAATCAACATGCCCGGCTACTGATTTTTTTTCCAGCAACAAATTGCCTTTCATCTTCTTCTTCACATTGAGCCAGCTAGGGAATTACTTCTTCATCTACACCAACTCGCACCAGATCTTAGTTCTTCTGTTCATGCTCAAATCACGATCCTCTTTTAGTTCATTTTCTTCTTCGTTCGACGGCGACAATAACAACTAGCTGTTGTTGGTTTCGTTTTTCTTTCCTTCTTCGTTTCAGTCCGCCCCAGGTTACCACAGCAAGCTTCAATTCTTCCTCCTCGTGCGGACACAGTAGCAACAGACATACACTATGCTTCTTTGTTCTTTATCCGTTCGTATGTGGATGAAACAGTAACACCAGAAATTTTTGGTTTTCCGTTCGTCCCAACTCAGAAATGGTAGCTAGGGCTTCAGTCTTGACTTACTAAAATAGCACCAACAACAACAAGAAGGAAGTGGTTGCCGATCTAGTTTGTTCTTCTTCTTGTTCCACGCACAGACGAACCAACAACTCTTATTCTTCTTCTTCATTTCTCTTCTTCACAGACCAAATGGACCAACTAGATTGCGATTTCCTCTTTTTTGTTCGCACATCACAGCAACATCAAAATTTGATTTCTTCTTCTCTTCTCATCATCTTCTTCTTCTCTTCTTCTTTCCTATATTTTTTTTTCACACAAGAATGCACAGGGTGTGTTTCTTCTTCTTCTTCCAACCTAGAAATGCACTAGGTGTTTCTAGTTTCTTCTTCTTTTTTTTCTCAGCTAGTCTTTGCCCTAAGCTGGGGGAACATGCTTTTTTTTTTTTCATTATTTGTTTATTTCATTTTCTTTAGCCTAATGTACATATACACATATATATATAAATTACTTTATTTCATTTATTTAATTTTCCAATCAACTAATCTTGTAATTTATTTATTTTTTAAATCGTTAGTATTTATTTTTTTCATCATTGTAGTTTATTTAAAATTATTTATATTTTACCTGTCATTGTCAAATAACCATCGTCATTTCAATTCATTATTTAATTTATTTTAATTTACCTACACTCATAGCATTTATCTAAATATATCTTTTATTTATTTTCTTAATTAGTTTATTTTATATATATTTTTTTCGCAACGTGCACACATTCGTAAAGTTTTGGGGTGTTACACACCCTTTTCAACCCAATTACCTTCAACACATTCAGATGCTCCTCCATCTCTTTATACCAGTGATCCATCGTGATAAAGTCAGTTGTACCTTCAAAATGTGTAGGGTGGAGCTTATGTAGCTACATCGGCATCATCCTTTTCTTTTCATCATCTTGGGCCACAAGTGTTGGTTGCTGAACTTGGATGGGTTCAAACACTTGAGGTTGAGATACTGTCTATGGGAGTATTTAGGGTCGAGATCTCATCAGTTGATCCATAACCCACTAAGTAACTTCATTCATTATATTTTCCATTCGAACCTCCATGCCAGTAAGTAGTTCCTGATCCCTCTACTCTATCTCGTTAGAAGTGGTGGATTGAGTAGCATACCTTCTTGTTCCAGTCATTGTCTACAAATCGAGTAGATTGTCAGTATTTGCTTCATTAAATATTCGTACTATCATGACTCTAGATTCATATCTCTAGGTTCTCGATTTGTTCAATGGCCTAATAGTTTATGATTTTAGGTTCTTGTTTGTTCTCGAGTATAGGATTTGGTTTCATATGATACACATAAACAAATCAAACATAGATTTCAAACAATCATACAATCAAGCAATTTCATGCTAGCAAATCAAAATTTTTAGCCTTCATCTAAGCTTCCAGATTTAAGTGTCTCATACTACTCGACCCCATCCACTTAGACTTTCACTTAGAAAGTTGCCACATCCAAATAATTTCGCAAATGTCTCGATAACTAAGATTTTTCGAGCCCACTATACCTGACTGTCCCATACTAGCCAAGCATAGAGAAACAAGTTCTTCCAAAGTTAACAACCATTCACCAAACATGGTCCATCATTCTCCAAGTCTAGGCTTCCTCCATGACCCCAAATTCTTATGCGTACCATACCACATAGAAACTAGAGTCGTAGAATCTTTCTGATCTTGTGTCCGACCAAACAAGATTCAGTTCTCACACATTTTCAGTCTCTAACTTATGTCCTAAAGTTTTATGTTTTTGATCCACTGGTCCACCCAAATTTCTACCTAAGGTCACTCATCTAAACCCAGGATTTCAATCTGGTCAACCCACAACCTCTGTTTAGTCAAGACACCACATTTGACATCTTTTTTTACTTCTAGTTAGTTTCTTGCACTAATTTTTCACCTTCTATTTTATTTTATTTTTTATAGAAAGTAAGGTGTTCTTGAACTTAGACCACTAGTATAAGCTGGTGGGGATAACCTCTAGATTGGGCAACAGGACCAAAGTCTGCTTAGCAACTACACTTTCTAGGGTGGGATAACCTACTTCCCTTTCAATGTTTAGGTTTACACGGGACACAACTTACCCACTATTAGTTCAACTTGCAGTCTTTGTATCCAAACAAAACATTTCAAAACATATCTTTTCTTTTTGAAAACAGTTTTCAATTTCTAAATAGAAAGTAGGGCATTCAAATTTCAACTCAAAGCATAGGTCAAACCTAATTGAGTTAATACTTTCTAAATCTAATACCATCACTAGTATGAGATTAAACTTTTTAATTCCTGCCCAACTACACATGTTTAGGCTTGACTTTCTATTTCTAGCCTAGTGTTTCTAATAACTGAGCTTTAATACCACCTTTGTAATACCCCAACCTGCAAGTTTGATTTTTAGCTAATCACAAGGCAGGCCAAGCAAGGCCATGTTACATTTACAAGTACACAACTTGCATCACATTCTATTTCAATTATCACATTCTATTTTAATTATCTCAAGTCCTATTAATTCATAATGAGCACACAACCCAAACAATTTAACTTTAATTTAATAAAACTATTACAAGGAGATAGAAGAAAATCTTTAATCTTTATTCATTCAATAAAGTAATAAAGAAGTACATACTTGAATTTTGAAACAAAAGAGTACATAACTCAAATTAAAAACTAAAATTCAGTGGAAGTCTTAATTTAAATAATCAAAACTTAGGCAACATGCCCTTACATATAAACTTTCCAAATTCAGAATCCTATCAAATATTCAGTAGTTTTCATGATTCAACTTCCTGAAAAATAAGAAGGGAAGGGGTGAACACATAGCCAGTGGATCATTCCATAAACAACTAAGTTACTAATTCAAATCAAAAGCACATCTAAATTCAAACATTTGTGAACAATTAGGCAATTCAAACAACATCTTTGGTTATTGTTGACATTAAGACTAAAAGGGGTTAATATCCATTGATGTTCTTATCAAAATACTCCAATCTTGGGTGAAAAGACAATTCATCTTGTCATATTCCATTGGAATAAGGATCTTATATCCACATTCCAAGTATTTTGGGTTATACCCATCCACACATAGTGATGAGCTTTATATACACTTAATATATGTAAAGAACACCCATAGCATCACTTAGATTACTATGATAGTACGTAATTTATAAACTTCAAAGTCTTAAACTTAATTCCCACATATTCATGAATCCAAAATCAGAATAGTAAAATTAAGGATAAAATATTCAAAAAGCATGAAAACAATACATAGCATGCTTTACAATTCAAATCAAACCTAAGCATGAAAACTAGGCATGGCATAGTGTCATAAATACTTAAAACATGCAAACATGATAATCAAAATCTAAATCATGTTCAAACATGTAGGAAACTGAAAATAAACATACCAAAAGAAAATTAAAAGATGCACGAACGTGCTAGAAACTCGAACTAGTAAAGTAGAAGTGTAGGAAATCTTATCCACCTTAGTTGCTTGTTTGAAAAAAATCTGGCAGAGGTTCCCTTCTTCCATGCACTTCAAGGAGTACCAACAACTTCAAGAATGTAAAAGAAATCTAAAATCCTAACTTCTCCCTAAAATTACTCAAGAACACAAGAGAACAAAAGGGATTGCCAAGAAGAGGACTAGAATAAGCAAAGAGGGAAGAGTCAACTCTTTGTTTGTGATGAAGGAGAAGTGAGCACAAAGGGGGTTTATATAGATTTTCAAGGGGCTAGGGGGGGGCGTCTTGGGCATCTTGGGCAGCTCACAAGTTGCGCAACATTCCATACATAAGAGGATGGCTTGCATAGAATAGGGCAAGTGTGCTCATTAGGTTTTCCTAATCTCATTTGCACAAAATCCTTGTATCTTTCTTTGTTTCCTTTATGTGTAGGAATACAAATCAGATTTAGGACAACTTCTAAACCATCTTGGACGTCCATCTAGATCAGATTTTATGCTCATGACATGTTTCCTAATTAATACATTTGCTTGGGCATTGCACTTACAATTCATGAAGTCATTTCCTTAGTGGCGTCATGGGAGCATACACCCTAAGGATTATGGTTTCAGTTTGTTTAAATGTTTGGGTTTATAAATCATCAAGCAAATAAAGTCAAGATGTTTGTAAGAAAGCTTTTAATCTTGGTTCCACTATGGTTGGCACACCACAAAAGGTATTTTAGCCTACTTGCATGTGAATTTCCTTGATTTGGCGGTTTGGTGTGATCATGGAAACCTTCCATTTTTTATTTTGATCTTTGAAAAGCACAAGATCACGTCCTAAGGGTGTTGGCTAGGGTTTGTATTTGCATGCACACTATATTTTTACAAGCTTTTCTTTGTCACGTATATGCACACATATACACATACATGTAAGGGCAAGTTATGGACCATGGATGCACAAGACCATTTGTGGTTGGTCATGCATTCATGGGTCCACAGGAATTCAATAAAAATTCATATCTCATTATTTACTAGGAATTAAGGGCTTTGATCTATGTTTTTGTGTTCATGATAGACTAATACACATTTCCAAACCATTATTTGACTAGGTTGATTTTTGTTTCATTTACTTTCCTAATTTGGACTCCCCTGAAGGGTGTTAGGCAAATGAAACCCCAATTCTTGTCCAATTGAGCTGATTTTTGGATATGTTGTCTAGTTGATCAGTTCATGTCATCTCATAAAATTTCAGGTCATTCTGAGGTCCTAAGGGTCACTAAATGAGGATTTTGGACCTGCTATATTTGCCCCAAAAATGGACCTGATTTTATTTCTCACCCAAATTTCACCCAATTGATATTGAGATTCTTATTTTATTAAGTATAGGATTTTCAGGGTGTTACACATACATAAGAGGGTGATGTTGCTAGATGGTGGTTATGATTCTTGGCTACTAAGCATCCAGTTGAGACTTGGGTAAGGTTTAGAGAGTTATTTTTGGAGACTTTTGTTCTTGCTTTTGCTAGAGAGCACAGGAAGATGGAGTTCTTGGCCTTGCGATAGGGCAATATGATAGTTGAGGAGTACACTTATAGATTCGTTCATCTAGAGTTCTATGCTCCATGGCAGGTTGCTAATAAAGCAGAAAGGGCTGGATTCTACCTTCGGGGGTTGAATAGTGATATTTGATAGGCGATACACAATTCCAGTTTAGAGCACTGAAATGCTAAGCTCTAAGATATGATGCAGACAGTAAGGATGAACCAGCATATGTGCAGATTGTCCAAGGTAACACCATGCATACTTCAGCACAAACTCCCAGTAACTAAGGATAGTGGCAGAAGAATAAAGGTTACGAGAAGAGGAAGTTTGTGTTAGGATCGACTAGCAACCCATAGACCCAATCTACCATGATGATAACAGTTGCCACCACCCCTATTCAGACATTTGAGTCACAGGTGGCAGTACGCTTAGAGGTGAAGGCGTGGAGGACTAAGGTAAGGGAGTCAAAGGCTTAGATTATAGGCCATTAACACCGACAATACAGCTGAACCAGCTAACATGGACAAGACAAGTTGTATGGAGACAACCATTCACCTGTTATCAGTGTGGGCAGATTGGGCACAAGAGATTGGAGTGTTTTAATGTATTAGTCCCGCTAATGCTCCAAAAAGGATACAGAGAGAAAGCCCAAGTAGTCACTCAGCCTGATCCGTAGGTTAACAAGACTTTGGTAGAAGGTATCGTCTCTATTTTAGATTTTACTTTATATGTGTTGATTCATACTGGCTCTACCTTATCATTTATATCTGGACATGTCATAGATAGACTGAGACTTAAACCTCTTAGGGCACCCAACTCGCTCATGTTGAGTATTGTAGCCGAGGAACGCATTTACCCTAATTTGATTTATGAGAATTTGCATGTTGAGATTGGGTGACTTTGAGACCATTATCGACCTTTGGGTGTTAGAGTTCCTAGAGTTTGATGCGATACTTGGGATGGATTGGTTAGTTGTTTACCATGTGCATGTTGACTATTTCGCTAAGAGGATTGTATTTCAGGCACTAGGGCAACCTCTTATCATTTTTAGGGTAGTGCCTCTAATAATTTGAGAAACTGAGGTAGAATGGCGACTCAGAATGAAATCGATACCCTAGTCAATCTAACCACCATAGATGAGGGACCTTCACGGGCGAGTAATGATGAGGATCCTAATGTCAGAGATTTTGCTGATGTGTTTCTTGAGGAATTACCCAACTTGCATCCTAAGCAAGAAATTGATTTCATTATTGAGATTATTCTAGGAACACAACCTATTTTGATCCCTCCTTATCGAATGACACCTAAGGAATTACAGGAGTTGAAGGTTAGACTAGAGGAATTGATGAATAAGGGTTTTATTATTCCCTAGTGTGTCACCCTGGGGAGCTCCTGTGTTGTTTGTAAGAAAGAATGATGGAAGTATTTGCTTGTGCATCAACGATAGACAATAAATAGGGTGACTATAAAGAATAAATATCCTCTTCCATGGATTAATGATTTGTTTGATCAACTAAAGGTGTTAGACTATTCCCGAAGATTGATTTGAGTTTGGGTTACCATCAGCTAATGTTAGGGAAGAGGATGTACTAAAGACAGCTTTTTGGACTCGCTATGGGTACTATGAGTTTTTAGTTATGCCATTTGGTGTAATGAATGCCCCAGCAATGTTCATAGACTTGATGTAAGGGGTGTTTAGGCCTTATCTTGATCAATTTGTGATAATATTCATTGATGACATTTTGATCTACTCGACATCTAGAGAGGAACATGCAGAACATCTTAGAGTAGTCTTACAGACTTTGAAGGAACACTACTTGATGCAAAACTACGTGAGTGTGACTTCGGGTTAACGGAGGTCAAGTTTTTAGGTCATGTGGTTAGAGGCGAGGGTATCTCTGTTGATCCGACCAAGGTCAAAGCGATTGTTGATTGGCTTAGACCTACCATAGTGATCGAAATTCGTGGCTTCCTAGGTTTAGCAAGTTATTATCAGAGATTTGTACAAAACTCCTCCCGCATTGTAGCACTGATGACTAAGCTAACCTAGAAGAATGTACCTTTTGCATGGACCGATAACTGTAGCGTGCCTTTCTAGAGCTTAAACAAAAGTTGATAGTTGTGCCAGTTCTTGTTTTACTAGAACCAAGTCAGGCGTTGGTGATTTATACTAATGCATCAGGATTAGGCCTTGGTTGTGTGTTAATACAAAATGGCAAGGTAATAGATTATGCTTCCAGATAGTTAAAAGTTCATGAGAAGAACTACCTTGTCTATGATCTAGAACTAGCAGCTATTATTTTTGCACTCAAGATTTGGCAGCATTATCTTTATGGTGAACGATTCACATTATATTCGAATCATAAGGGCCTCAAGTACCTATTTTCTCAGAAAGATCTTAATATGAGGCAGAGGAGGTGGATGGAACTGCTGAAGGATTATAACTTTAGTATTGAATACCATCCATAGAAGGCTAATGTTGTAGCTGATGTACTTAATAGGAAATAGGTCGAGATCACCTTTATGGCTAGACATATGTCTCAAGAGTGGAGGATGATTCATTTTATGATAGTGATAAGTATCCACGAAACTTCAACTGAGACCAGAGTCAGTGCATAGGTGAGAACCCTGCTAGTTCTGCTTGCTGAGATCATAGAGGTGCAACCTCATGATGTTGATTATGTGATGTTCTAGAAGTGGGCGGACGACGCTTCTCATGTGGAGTGGTTGATTGACATTGATGGTGCACTAAGGTTCAGGGGACGATTGTAGGTACCAAATGACCCTTGCCTAAGACAAGGAGTGTTATCAGAGCTACATCACTCAAGGTATACTATTCACCCTAGCACCAATAAGATGTATCATGATGTTCGATGTACTTACTGGTGTCCAAGGATGAAGCAAGATATTGTAGCCATTGTGTAGAAATGTGACACATGCTAGCAGGTTAAAGTTGAGCGCTAGAGACTTGGTTGTTTATTATAGCCCTTGGCTATTCCCGAGTGGAAACAGGAGCACATTACTATGTACTTTGTGATGGGATTACCCCAGACTCAGTGGAGACATGATACTGTTTGGATTATTGTGGACAGACTGACTAAGTCTGCTCATTTCCTCCCGATGCATAGCAGAGATTCGATTGAGAGGCTAAGTCGACTGTATATCTGCGAGATTTTGAGATTACATGGGGTTCTAGTGTCCATTGTGTCTCATAGAAATGCTTGGTTTATGTCCCATTTTTCATAGAACTTGCAAAGTTAGTTGGGGACTAGAGTAAACTTGAGCACAACCTTCCATCCATAAACTGATGGTCAGTTTGAGAGAGGGATCCAGATTTTGAAGGATATGTTCCGTGCATGCGTCCTTGATTTTGGTGGTAGCTAGGAGATCATTTGGTGTTGTGCGAGTTTGCATATAATAACAACTACCGTGCGAGTATTGGCATGGCACCGTTTGAGGCATTATATGGTCAACCTTGCTAATTGCCAGCTTGTTGGGTCGAGGATGGTGACATAGCAATTTTTTTCCCTACTTTTGTACAGGAGAAAATTTAGCAGATCTATCAGAATATGAAGTAAATCAAAACAGACATAAGAGTTATGCAAATAATTGAAGGAAGGTCTTTGAGTTTGATGTCGACGATCATGTACTCCTCCAGATTTTCCCTCAAAAGGGGCAGACTCGGTTTGGCATTTCAGGAAAACTCGTTCTGAGATATATTCGACCATTTGAGATCCCTAAGAGGATAGGTCCTATTGCATATCGATTGGCATTGTTGCCTCAGTTAGTGGGAGTACATAACATGTTTCATGTGTCGATGTTGAGGTACTATTACCCTGATTCCTCGCACGTGATTGACTAGAGACATGTTGAGTTGCAAGAGTATTGTTCATACGATGAGGCTTTGGTAGCTATTATTGATCGAGCTATGAAGAAACTGCACAACAAGGGCATACCAATGGTATATGCACGTTGGCAGTTTCATGGTGTTGAGCAGGACACCTAGGAGCGAGAGGACTGGATGGCGAGTCATTTTCCTGAGATTAGGAGAATCGTTTTTTGATATTTTGTTTTCTTAGTAAATTTTGAGAACAAAATTGGTTCTAAGGAGGGGAGACTGTAATGACATGTATTTTTGGACATTGAGTTGACAGGTTCAACATGTATTTTCAAGTATGATTTAATAAATTGTAAATAAAAATACGTGATTTTACGAAAATTATATTAATTAATGTGTGTATTTAAATGGAAATACATGATTTTTTTGGCAATGATATTAACTAATGTGTATTAAATAGAAAATAAAATAAATAATTAATGATGATAATATTATTAATAATAAATATTTCATAGTGAAAATTTATTTGATGATGTTGTGTATGGAAAAGGAGGTTTAACAGTGTTTTGGCAAGCTCGACTTGTGAGTGAGTTTGTCATGGCACTGTGCCAGTCAGTTCGCCCTTTATCCTAGGGAAGGGGTCCTGACACACACCCAATGCACTTTTCAACTTAAAAAAATGTCTCAATCTTCAAAGACTTGGTAAACAAATCTAAAACTTGATCTTTAGAATTGCAATAAAATAATTCAATTTCTTTCTGCTACACCTGACACTCAAAAAGGGACATTGAATATTAATATGTTTAATCTTGCCACGAGTCACTAGATTCTTTGCCAAATCAATGGCTAACAAATTATCAACATAAATTGAGTAGGTCCATCAATAGACATGTGAATCTGCTGCAATAAATTTTTCAACCAAATAGCTTGACAAAACTGGAAGTAGCAGCAATGTACTCCGCTTCACATGTAGACAATGCAACAATAGATTGCTTCTTAGAGGAACACGAGAATGCAATAGAACCATAATAAAATGCATATCCAGATGTACGCTTTCTATAATCATGATTGCCATGCGAGTCACTGTCAAAATATCCATAAAGATTAGAATAGGTTGTACTAGAATAGAACAATCCATGATCAGATGTACCCTTAATGTTACGTATGATACATTTAGCTGCAACAAGATAAGATTGATTGGATGATTTCATGAATTGACTAATCAATCCAACTCCATATAAAATATCTGGCCATATGCAAATCAAGTACCACAAGCTGCCAATGATTCTTTTGGAATATATAGAATCATTGGGTGTTTTATTAGTTTTCTTTGATAACCTTGTACCAACTTCAACGGGTGTGGATGAAGGGTTGTAATCAAACATGTTAAACTTCTTCAAGATATCTAGGGCATATCTATGTTGACTAATGAAAATGCTATCATCATGTTGGTCAACCTCAATTCCAAGAAAATGTGACATGAGGCCAATATCCATCATCTCAAATTATTCCACCATAACCTCTTGAATCGTTGTGACATCATTGCTAATAAAAAATCAAATCATCAACATAGATGCCAACAACTAGCATGGTACCAATATATGTATTAATTTTAAAACATAAGGCATGTTTACAACCACACTTTTGGAGACCATAGGCGTAAAAGAACTTATCGATTCTTTTGTTCCAAGCTCGAGGAGCTTGCTTCAATTTGTACAAAGCTTTCTTCAACTTATAGACTTGATCCTCAAAGCCCTATTTCACATATCGTGCTAGCTACTTCACATAAACTTCATCATCTAATACCCATTGATGAAGCCAGACTTCTCATCCATCTGATGGATCTTCCAATGCTTCTTAGCAACTATAGTAATCAACAATCTCAAATTCTCAATATGAGCAACAGGAGCAAATTCTTTTTGATAATGAAAGCCATGCTTCTATTCATATCCTTTTGCCACAAGTCATGCTTTATAACAATCAATTTCACCATTCAACTTCCTATTGGTCTTAAAGAGCCACTTAACATCAATTGCTTTATCACCTTGGGGAATGTTAACAAGCTCCCAAGTGTCATTCTTCTCAATAAAACGAATCTTGGAGTCCATGGTAGCAGTCCAATTTTCCCCTTTCATAGCTTCATTAATAGTGATTAGATCAGAATCAACAAACATGGAATAATGAACTAAGTTACCATCATCATCAGTGGCATTATCAGAATAAACTTCAAAATCTTGTAATTTGGTAGGTGGCTAGATAGCACGCTAAGGTCTCCAACTAGTTGCAACTCTATTTGTATTAGTGCTTAAAGGAACACTAGTGGGGTAGATGCTTCATCATCAAAAGAAATAACTAGAGGGGGCTTAACATCATGGTTTATAGCATCCCAACGCAAAACATCATGTTCATAAAAAAGAACACCTCTACTCACTATGATTGCATTATTGGTAGGATTATAAAGCTTGAAGCCACAAAATTTTTCACTCTTGTACCAAACAAAGATAGTCTTTATGCCTTTGTCATCTAACTTTCTTCGACTTTGATCAGGAAAATATACATGTGCAATAGATCCAAAAACTCACAGGTGTACATGTAATACCTTGAAAACTCTGTATTTAATTAAATGAAATTCAAGATCAATTCAGTGAAATTGGGTAAAAAATAAAATTTGGCTCATTTAGGGGCTAAATTTGGCAAGTTTTCAAAAGTCTCATTTGGTGACCCTTAGGGACCTAAAGCAAACTGAAACGAAATAAGCTGACATAAACCAACTAATTGGACAACATATTCAAAAATTAAAACAAATGGTCAAGATTAGGGTTTTTATTTGCTAAATGTCCTTTAGGAGGTCCAAATTTGCAAATAATTAACATTTAGGGTATTTCGGGGAATCGAAACGAACTAAAACAAAATGGAGTGACGTGAATTAACAAAATGAATAACATATCCAAAAATCAAGACAATTGGCGAAGATTTAGATTTTCATTTGCCTAGTGACCTCAGTGGTTCTTAAATAAGGAATGTTTTTGAGGAAAAATCACATTGGGCCAAACTATACCTTAAAATTTGCATTAGGTTCATGTGATTCCAAAATTATAGGTTATAAATCATAATTCCTTGTAAATAAGGAGATATTAATTTTTATTTAAATTTTGTGAACCCATCAAGTCATGAGCACCCTAGACATGTGCAAGTGACATGGGTAGAACACTATGATCATGTGCACCCTCACCCTACCCAAAGCTCCAAGGGATCTTTATTTGAATCCATACAAAATGATCCTATGTACCATGCAAATAATTGAGTACACCACACGTATGAGAAGTTTCTCCATGGTTAGAAACCAAGAAAAGTGATGTTATGTACCAAGATAAATGATCAAGTGTACCCATGTACCCTAAAAACATCTATACAAGGTGTGTGTGCTCCACATGTGCCAAATTCCAAATTAAGAAAGTTTCCTAGGATTCGTAAGACCTTGAGCTTGTGTCCCTCAAGTCTGATCATGTGCTCACTAGCCAATTTTTCTCAAGGAAACAATTCCCTAATAAAAAAAATATCAAAATTAGAAGTGTTTCACACTTGGTTAGGAAACAAAATTCCGCTCATATCTTTGGAATATGAATCCTAGCAGGTCCACTTGCCCAAACCATGAGCACACTTGCCCAAACCATGCAAAAATGTCCGAAATATGAATGGAAAGGTTCTCTTGTGATTTTGCCCAAAAATCCCCCCTTGTGCTCATGAACATCTATAAAAACCCCCCTCTTGCTCACATTCATCTCATCCCAAAACAAAGAGTTGACACTTCCCTCTTTGCTTGTTTTAGCCTTCTTCTTGGCAACCCCTTCTCGCCTTCTTTGTTCTTGCTTTCAATTTTAGTGAGAAGTTAGGATTTGTAGCTTTCTTTTCTTGTTCTTGAAGTTCTGAAAGTGATAGATAAGGGGAACCTTTACCGGGTTCAATAAAAAACTTAGATTGAAGTGGAGGGGATTTCTTAAACCTCTACTTTGCTATTTTAAGTTTATAGAATGTTCATGCTTGTTTAAATTTTAATTTTTAGCATGTTTTATTTTAATTTCAGCATGAATGATCATATTTTAATTTTAGTTTAGCATGTTTTCATGTTTTAGTTATTCATGATACCATTCCATGCCAAGATTCCATGCTTAGGTTTATTTCGAAGTTTCAAGCATGTTATATGTTATTTCCATGCTTTATTGAATGTTTAAATTCTGAAATTTAGCATTTTTATTTTATTTCATGAATATGTGTAATTGAATATTAGAGATTAAAGATAAGAACCACATATTGTTATAGTGATCCGTAGGGATGTTATGGGTATTCTTATCACATGCTTGGAGTATGTGGTTGCGGGGCGCAACTAAGGGGTACTTGGTACATGGCGTCCAATGGAAAGCAACAAAAGAATTGTCTTTCCACCCTAATGAGGGGTATCTAAAATAAGAACATCAAGGGAATAGACCCCCTTTTAGTCTTAACGTCAACTACAACCAAAAAACTGTGTGAATTGCTTAATGCATGAAAGTGTTTAAATTTGGATATGCTATTGATTTAAAATAGTAACTTAGTTGTTTAATAAATGATCTACTAGGCTATGTGTTCGCCCCTCTCTTTTGAACATTTCAGGAAATTGAATTACATGAAGACTATAGATTTTTGAAAGTCTATTTTTAGAAAGTTTATATTGTGAGGGCATAGTGCCCCAAATTTTGAATTAAAGACTTCCACTGAATTTTACTTTTGGATTTTAGAGTTATGTACCCAAACTTTTGATTTGATCCAAGAATATAATCTTTTTATTTTATTTGAATGAATAATGATTTGAAGTTTTCCTTTATTTACTTGCATTATCTTATTGAATATTAAACTCAATGGAAGTGTATTCCTGAGTATCTCAATAAGTATTAGAATAAAGGAATTGAGATGCAAGTTGTGTACTTGTAAATGTACCATACGACACCTGCCTTATGGTTTAGCTTAAATCTGTTTCTAGGGGGTTCGGGTGTTGCAAAGGTGGTATCAGAGCTCTATCGGTAGATGCACTGGGCTAGAATTAGAAAGTCAATCAGTGGCTGTTTGACTAGAATTAGAAGCTCAAATTAGGGTTTTACTTTGAATTGAATTGAATCTTGAATGTCTTACCTTATTTTTTGAAATTGAAAAACATTTTAGAAGATGTTTTCAAAAAGGAAATATATGTTTTTGAAATGTTCTGTTTGGATGTAAAGACTACAAGTTGAGCTTATAGTGGGTAAACCTTGTCTTGAATAAAGCTAAACATTGAAAAGGAGGTGGGTTATTCTAACCTAGAAAACGTAGTTGCTAAACTGACTTCGATCTCGCCGCCCAATCTAGAGGTTGTCCTGCCAGCTTATATGAGTGATCTGAGTTTAAGAACACCCTTACTTTCTATATAAAGAAAATTGGAAGGTTGAAAAGTAGGGCAAAAAATTGATTGGAAGTAGAAAAAGATGTCAAAGGTGGTACCTTGACTAAACAAAAGTTATGAGTCAACCAGATTGAACCCTAGGTCTATAAGAAAGACCCTAGGTAGAAACGTGGTATAGCCATAGGTGGCACAGTGGATCAAAAACATAAATCTTTAGAACATAGGCTAGAGATCGAAACTTCTATGAAAATAGAAAATTATTTGATCAAGACACGAGATTGGGAAGCTTCTATATCTTTCGGTTTCTATGTAGTATGGGATGCATAGGAATTTAGGGTTATGAAGGAAGCCTGGACTTGGAGAATGATGGACCATGTGTGGTGAATGATCGATAACTCTGGCATAATGGCTCACTATTCTCGCTGGTATGGGACGGTGGAGTATAATGGGCTTGGGAACCTTAGCTATCGAGCAATTTGCGAAATTATTTGGGTGTGGCTCTGTTCTGGTTGAAAGCCTAAGTGGAAAGGTTAGAGCGGTATGGGATACTTGAACCTAAAAGCTTAGGTAAAAGCTTGGAACCTTGTTGTGCTAGCTTGATTGTATGATTGTATGATATGCATGCTTTATTACTTATTTGCTTTGAGATCAAATCCTGTACCCATGCATGAAAAGAACCTAGAATAAAAACTTTTAGGCCACTGAATAGATTGAGAACCTAGGAATTGAATCTAGAGTCATGATAGTATGAAAGTTTAATGAAATGAACATTGACGTTGAAAAGATGAACCAGGAAGAGTTCAAGGAGATCTTCTACAAAAAAGTTTTGTCTGGAAACTATACTGAGGAAGCTGCAGGAGGACTTTGTCAGGTTAAATTAGAAGTTTCCGACTATAGCTAAGTACTAAAGAAAGTTCACTGAATTGGATAAGTTCTCTCAAGAGTTTCTCTGAGAAGAAAGAATGAAAGCTAATTGGTTTGCTCAAGGTCTCAAGATTGAGATTTGAAAAGTGATTATGACTCCAAGCTTAAAGGCATATAAGGATGTTGTGGAAAGAGCTATGATCGTAGAGCATGAACTCAACTTATAACAGAGGTTGAGAGGAAAGAACAAGAAGCCTAACAATGAAATAGAGAACCCAAAGGCCTAAAAAAAGAATAAAAGTGGTGGGAAGGCACCACAGACCCGGAAACAGGGGCAAAATAAAGATGAACTAAAATAATAGGCGAGGAAGCAGGGACTATGCTATGTGTGTAGCTAGAAGGATCATTTAGCAAGAAATTGCTCAACTGCACCCGCTTAGGCTCCTCAGCCACAGAAAACTCAGGAGGAGGTCAAAATGATCGTTTTCAGGGCAGACAACAGCAGCAGAATGCCAACCAGGGGCACAATCAGGGTCATGGGTAGAACTAGGCTAAAATGTTTGCTATTGAGGCTCAAGAAGATCAAGACCTTCCCTCAGTAGAAACCCTAATAGTCCAATGTTAGGAAAAAAAATTAATTTTTGAAATATAATTAGTGGAAGAGAGTTCTTAAGACTCGCTATATGTTAGCATTTATTTTCGCTTTGAATAAGGTTTTGTACCTCTAATTTTCAATTAATGAAAATGAATTCCTTAAGAACTCTTGTAGCCCCACATTAAATATTCAAACAAGAAAGAAAGTGTTAATCACTCGAAGTAACGATTCGAAAGCCTACTGCGTGGTCAAGTCAAATGAGTTGGAGGTTGGAAATGTTCAACCTCAAATGGTTATACTGAATAATTAAAGAATTTAGGATGGGTGTGACCCTAAATGAAAGACAAGCCTATCTCTATAGTAAGTCTTGCCATCAGACCTATTGCATCATATTAGAGATGAACAAAAGGCAAGATGAATGGGTCACAAGCTTGATGGAGGAAAGTGAATGGGATAAGCATACTGACCATAAATTAGATGTTAAGAATACCCTAAGACTTAGGAAGAAAACATTGTATGGGTAATTGTGGATCGTCTCACTAAAGTAGCTTAGTTCCTACCAATCAGATCCACAAATCAAGTTACTAAGTCTGAGAGAGTCACCCAGACACTAAAGGATATGTTGAGGTCTTGTGCCTTAAATCTTTAAAGAAAATTGGAGAAAGTATGAATCTGACATTCAAGATGATGCTACTTACAAGGAAGCAGTAGTCAGAATCTTCACCTACAAAGCATAGAGTCTGAGAACAAAGTATATTTTGTTGGTGAAAGTGTTGTGGAAGCATCGCAGGGTGGAGGAAGTTACCTAGAAACTTGAAAGCGAAATGAAGACTAAGTATCCACACCTATTCACTAAAAATCCTTAGTTATATACAAATTTCGAGGATGAAATTTTTCTAAGGAAGGTAGGTTGTAATACCCTGAAAAATTTGTATTTAATTAAATGAAATTCAAGATCAATTGATTGAAATTGGGTGCAAAATGAAATCGGGCTCATTTCGAGGCTAAATTTGGCAGGTTTCCAAAATTTCATTTGGTGACCTTTAGGGACCTAAAGCAACGTGAAATGAAGTAAGGTGACATAAACCAACTAATTGTACAACATATCTAAAAATTAAAACAAATGGTCAAGATTAGGGTTTTTATTTGCCAAATGCCCTTTAGGGGGTCCAAATTTGCAAAGAATTGGACTTTAGGGTACTTCGGGGAATCGAAATGACCCCAAATGAAATCGAATGACATGAACTAACAAAATGAATGACATATCCAAAAATTAGGACAATTGGCCAAGATTTACATTTTTATTTGCCTAGTGACCTCAGTGGGTTTTAAATAAGGAAAGTTTTTGAGGGAAAATCACTTTGGGCCAAACCATACCTTAAAATTTGCATTACGTTCATGTGATTCCAAAACTATCGGTTATAAATCGTAATTCCTTGTAAATAAGGAGGTATTAATTTTTATTTAATTTCTGTAAACCCATGAAGTCATGGCCACCCTAAGCATGTACAAGTCATAGGGGTAGAACACCATAATCATGTACACCCTCACCCTACCTAAAACTCAATGGGATGTGTTCCTTATTCGAATCCATACAAAATGATCCTATGTACCATGCAAATGATTGAGTACACCACACCTACTTTTCAGCTTTAACCTGCTGCCATGTGTCACATCTCTGTACAAAGGCTACAATATCTCGTTTTATCCCTAGCCACCAATAAGTACGTCGAACATCTTGATACATCTTATTGGTGCTTGGATGAACGGTATTCCTTGAACGATGTAGTTTTGCTAGCACTCCCTGTCTTAGGTGAGGGTTATCTAGTACCCACAATCGTTCCCAGAACCCCAGTGCACCATCAATGTCAATCAACCACTCCACGCTAAAAGTGTTGTTCACCTACTCCCGGAACATCATATAATCCACACCACGATGCTGCACGTCTATGATCTCAACAAGCAGAACCAGTTGGACTCTTATTCATGCACTGATTCTGGTCTCCATCAAAGTCTCGTGGATACTCATCACTATCACAAAATCAATCATCCTCCACTCCTAAGACATATGTCTAGCCATACAAACAGTCTCGATCCATTTCCTACTAAGTGCCTCAACCACTACATTAGCCTTCCCAAGATGGTATTCAATACTAAAGTCATAATCCTTCAGCAATTTCATCTGCTTCGTATTAAGATATTTCTGAGAAAATAGGTACTTGAGGCTCTTGTGATCCAAATACAACGTGAATCGTTCACTATAAAGATAATGCCGCCAAATCTTGAGCGCAAAAATAATAGCTGCTAGTTCTAAATCATGGACATAGTAATTCTTCTTGTGAACTATTAACACTCTAGAAGCATAGGCTATTAACCTATTATTTTGCATCAACACACAACCAACGCTTATCCTAATGCATTGGTATAAATTACCAACTCTTGACCTGGTTCTAGCAAAACAAGAACTGGCATAGCTGTCAACCTTTGTTTAAGCTCAAGAAAAACATGCTCACAGTTATCAGTTCATACAAAAGGTACATTCTTTTGGGTTAGATTAGTCATTGGTGCTGCAATGCAGGAGAAGTTTTGTACAAATCTCTGATAGTAACCTGCTAAACCTAGGAAACAACAAATATCAATCGCTGTGGTAGGTCTAGGCCAATCAACAATTGCTTCTACCTTCGCTAGATCAATGGAGATACCCTTGGCTCCAACCATGTGACCTAAAAACTTAACCTCTATTAACCAGATGTCACACTTACTCAGCTTTGCATACAAGCAGTGTTCTTTCATAGTCTGTAAAACTACTCTAAGATTTTCTGCATGGTTTTCTCGAGACCTCGAGTAGATCAGAATGTCATTAATGAATATGATCACAAATTGATCAAGACAAGGCCTAAACACCTGCTACATCAAGTCCAAGAACATCACTGGGCATTCATTACGCCAAATGGCATAACTAGAAACTCATAGTGCCCATAGCGAGTCTGAATAGCTATCTTTGGTACATCATCCTCCCTAACATGTAGTTGATGGTACCTCGAATGCAAATCAATATTCGAGAATACTCTAGTACCCTTCAACTGATCAAACAAATCATCAATCCAAGGAAGAGGGTATTTATTCTTTGTAGTCACCCTATTCAACTGTCTATAGTCAATGCACAAGTGGAAACTCCCAAATTTTTTTCTTATAAACAACACAGAAGCTCCCCAAGGTGATATACTATGTCGACTAAAACCCTTGTCCAGTAATTCTTCTAGCTCAACCTTCAATTCCTATAACTCCTTAGGGGTCATACGGTAATGAGCTATTGAGATTGGCTCAGTCCCCAAAACCAACTCAGTGACAAAATCAATCTTTCGCTTAGGAGGCAAACTGAGTAGATTATCAAGGAATACCTCTAGAAACTCACATACCATGGTAGTATCCCCAAGTCTCAATTTGGAAGGTTCATCAGTATCTGCGACAACCACATTCACTGAGGCACATATCTCCTCTAGTGTCATTAATTTGCCCTGGGTGCTAGGTAATCCATCCCTAAAATGGCATTAACCTCCAAAAATTCTAATACCCAAAGATTTACTAATGTTTCTAGGTTACCAACACATATCACACAATGCTCACAAATCATACTAGGGTAAATACGCTCTCCAGCGGCAGTACTTAATACAAGTGAAGTTGATACCCTAACTGGTCTAAGTTTTAATCTATCAACAATATGTCTAGATATAAATGATAAGGTAGAGCCACCATCAATCAACGCATATAAAGTAGAATCTAAGATAGAGACGGTACCTTCTACCAGAATCTTGGTAGCCTCCAGATCAGGTTGAGTGACTGTCTGGGCTCTCTCTCTATATCCCTGCTCGACCATCGGCCAGGCTGATAAAGGAGGACACTCTAATCTCTTGTTCCCAATCTTCCCAAACTGGTAATAGGTGAAAGGATGTCTCTCTACAACTTGTTCTGTTCATGTTGGCTGGCTCATCTGTACTACTAGTGTTGGTGGACTATACTAGAAGCCTCTACCTCCCCTACCCCGGCCTCCTTTATGACCTCCACCTCTCGGCTATACTGTCATGTGTGGTTCAAATGTTTGAATAGGGGTGGCTACAACTGCCAACGTCGTGGTAGACTAGATCTGTGGGTTGCTAGTTGATCCCATAACAAACTTCTTCTTCCCATAACCCCTATTCTTCTGCCACTATCCCATGTGATTGGGAGTTTGTGCTAAAACCTGCATGGTATTGCTTGGCACAATCTGCACCAGTACGGGCTTGTCTTTACTATCTGCTTCATATCTCAAAGCTCAATGCTTCAGTTACTCAAGACTGGAACTGTGTATCACCTGTCGAATATCACTATTCAACCCCCAGTGATAGAATCTAGCCCTTTTTGCTTTATTAACAACCAGCCATGGAGCATAAGACTCTAGATGAACTAATTTGTAAGTGTACTCCTCGAGTGTCATATTGCCCTATCGTAAGGCCAAGAACTCCATCTTTTTGTGTTATATGGAAAAAGCAAGAACAAAGGCCTCCAAAAATAACTCTCTAAATCATGCCCAAGTCTCAACGGGACGCTCAGTAGCCAAGATAGATAACCACCATCTAGCGACATCTCCCTCTAAGGTATGGACAAAGAACAACACGTGATTCTTTATAGATAGCTTTATCGATCAAGCTATCTTCTCAACATTCAGCAGCTAGTTCTCTGGTTGCTCTAAATTGACACCACCCCAATATGATTGGGGTTTCATGTCTATAAACTTCTTCATTAATCTCTCATGTGAAATTTTCCTCCTCTTTCTCTCTCTATGGTGCCTACGAGGAGCCACAATCTCCTATTCAAACTCATCATCATCGTCCCCACTAGCTGGCTTAGTTACAGGTGGAGCAAGAGCTGCAAGAGGTGTTGATCGTTGCATATTAGCCATGATCCAACTACCCTTTGGCCCGAATAAGATCTTCAAGCTGTCGATACATATCAGGCTCGGCAGATGATGGTGGTATGGGTTGCAGTACAAGATCTTGTGGAGGAGCTGGATCTTACGATTCCTGCCATGGTCTACTGTGTCTAAGTTGCATCTTAGTCAACAATTCACATACAATCATTTGTCAATGTCAAACATTGCAAACATACCACCCCTAAAGCCTATTTTACCACTAATGTACAATATATTTTTGAAAATAAGTTAAAAAAAATAAAACTTTTTAGACTCATATTTTTGCTTAATTTCAACTTTGGAAAACTTTTTGTGGGCTCTAATACCAACATTATTGAGACCCCTTTCGAAACCTCATATGGGTTGCCCGACGAGCACAATAGTTAGACAAGTGTACTCTTCAGTCAAACTTGCCAACTACTGTTAAGCCTTACCATTGAACATTTAAAGTATTCAGAGTGCAATGGAAACAAGATAAGTGGAATAATGTAACAACAACAGAAGCTTTTAACATTAATTATATTACTAGAGTCCATTTCAACTTTACATTTTTTTTACAAAAAACTTACACACAATGAAAAAATATCAAAAATAGCAAAACAAACAACCTACTAGGGATGGGTTGGAAATGATCACTTGTATTGCACGCCTTTCCCTTTATCTATGACGGACGGACCTAAAATGTTAAGAGTAGTGAGCTTGATATCCACGTGAGCCTAGTGAGTAGCAATAGATATATCTACTTTAGTTTAGCATTCTATATGCAATGTAATAGGAAACATTTCAAGCATTCAAATAAAATGCTACAATGAATAGCATGTAAAATCACTCATATAAAAATGTAGCAACCTAATATGCCATGAAGTATTTCATGGTTCAAGGGTTCACTATCTAAACTCAGCACCCTTCTTTCTTTTTAAGAATCATTTGGTCATATTTCCATTCTGGACAGACATAACCATCGCCCAAGACATACTACGATATCAATCAACGATCGTTGCCCACCGACCAGGTGGTACAGTTGCGACCCAAGAACTAGTAGAGTGTGCCATGCACCGCTCTAAATATATCCATAGAGTGTACCACTGTACCACTCTATCTTGGACTATCACAATCCACTGTCTGTACCTCAGAACCCTTGATCATTAGGCTAGGTCAGTACATCTGAAGATTCGTCGATCAGTCCTACCTCAAAGCTGTCATGATCCAATGTCCTCACCTCTGAACCTCTCATCATGAGGTCAAGTTGGTACATCTAAAGATTTGTACTTGTATCTTAGGACTATCATGATCCAATGTTCACACCTCGGAACCTCTCATCTTGAGACCAAGTCGACACATCTTAAGATAAGCCCTATCTCAATGCAATATGCACTGCATGTTGCACCCAATTATGCAACAACCATAAGCAAAATAAAATCTTAAATAAATGCATCAAATTACTACTCAAAGATTAGATCGACTACCGACGCTCTCCCGGTCCCCAGTCGCGTCTCTCGATATCGAGCCCAAATACCAATTTGTATACACTATGCAACCTCTTCTCAAATTTGTTGTAATATACAATAAATAGGAAAAATTAATTATTTCCTATATTAAACATTTTTTTCATATGAAGTAATTCATTATGCTATACAATATTAATTATAGATAATGTTATATTTATAACATTACATATTCAATTATATAACATTATATAGATATATAATATTAATCTATACATTTTTTTCCTCCAATTACATAAATGCAAATTAAATATACCTATTGATATCCAAAAATCCTAATTTTAGCGTCATTAAGTTCAAAATTTTATTCTAAACATTTCAGTATCCACAAACTAAGGTTTTAGTGCTAATAGGCATACCCTTTTTGTGTCGACTTTCAACTACCGTATCATTTCTTGGGGCCTATATGGGTACAAGTAAAATACATATCCATATTTTACTTGTTAATCTGAACACAATGATATATATATATAGTATCTTTACTCTCAGAAAAAAATACACCTTAATTTTAGGTCACTCAATAAACTAACACATTTTATGAAAATTTTACTAGAAAAATTGAAAATCACAACTTCTATATCAATTTTGAATTAAAAAGAAGTGAAAATATTTTACTCAAAACGCCAGATCCTCCAGAAACTAGTAACTTTTCTTTCCTCTTTTCTTTTCTTTTCTTCTCTTTTTCTTCTCTTTTTTCTTCCTTTTTCTTTCTTTTCTCTTCTTTTTTTTTTTTTTCTCTTTCCTTTCTTTGGTTTTCTCATATGGTGATGGTGAGCAAGATTTGAAATGAGCACCCTTTTTATAGCCACCAAAATGGTGGGTCCCAATGCATTAATTAAATTCCTTAATATATATATTTAGATAACCTTACTTTATCATATCCATCCAACACACTCTATATTATCCAATAATATAATTTTTTTTATTTCTTTTCATTATCCACCAGTTCATTATGATAATCTTTACATGTATATATATATACATATACATATGTGATTAATTCTTTTCATTTATCATCATTTTTCTTAAGCAACTTATTAATTAATGCATTTGTATTATTATTTTTAATATTACCAACCTTAGTTATTTATTTTATTTTCCATTTAATACATCCATTAATTAATATTATTGTTGAAAAATTATGTATTACTATTTAATACACACATTAAATTATACAATACCCATAAAATTATATATTTTTATTTATAATTCATTAATTAATACATGAAAATACATGTCAAAATCGTCGACTTAATGTCCAAAAATATGAGTCATTACACTCTTTTCATCCAAAACTACCAAACAAAAAGAAGAAGACAATTGATTAGAGCTATAGAAATCTTCACAAGGAGCAATAAACGAACAACTCACTAGACCTTGAAGAAGAACACAATAAGTACGAATGCGCGAAGAAGAAATTAATAAAATTGCATTATTACTAGTACCTAAAAAAGTAATAGGTCAATGTTGAAAATAAATGCAAATAACAAAAACCTATTTCAAGTAAATGAAACCCTACAACCAATTAATGTAACCAAAAAATGTGTGCCTAAAAGCAAAGAAAAAAGATATCAAAAACAAAATGTATGAAAACTACATCTCCCATCTTCGTCCTCCAAAAACCTGTAAAAAATATAGTAGTGATGAAACAAACTTATATATGTTGAGAAACATATTAAACGTTGAATAAATTACTGCACAGTATTTATTCTATAACAACTTTGCTCACAGCTGTAATACCTGAAATTTTAGTGATGTAATAACCAAAATTTGAGTCTAAAACACATTTTATTAGCACATATACGTCTATATATATATATTTGTCATTAATATGCAATTAATTAGTTAGCATAGAAGTATAAAGGGATATGCATTGATTAATATTAAACATATAGAATTGTTGGGTAAATATACGCTTCTCTATTTGAATAAAAAAATAATATTTTTAGTATGATATTAATATAGAAAAGTATGTGTATAAAATATTAATTAGATGCACTCATAAAATAATATTTCGTTTAGTATGATAGTAATATACATAGAGAAGTATATGTGTAAAGGAAATGTATTCATTAATGAAATATCTCATTTGGTAAGATGTTAAGGTATGCATATGTAGGAAATGATAATCTCACATTGGAAAGATAGAAACACTATTTGGAAGAGGGCCCTATATAAACCCCCTTACTCCACCCATTTCATTCATCCCAAAGACAAGAGTTAAAATTTTCTCTTGCTCTCTCTCTTTGCCTCCTTCTTGGCAACCTTAGTTCTACTTATTCTTTGCTTGAGTTATTCTAAATAGTTTGCGAAGTATTAGCAACAAAGTGCTACAAAGAATTTAGGAAGCGATTTCGAGGTGAGTTTCTTTCCTTTCTTTTAATTTATTATTTTAATTTAGATAATGTTTGCTTGTTTGTTAGTTTGATTTTACTCTTTGCATTTGTGTCATTCAATTATCATTTTTCTCATGACCAAGAGAGTATGCGCTGTAGTTGCGTTTTGTACGATCTTCTACATCAGAAATCGAAAGTCATTTTTCCTGTTTGAGAAAGTATGCTCTGTAGTTATGTCTCGTACGATCTTCTACATTAGAAATCGAAAATCTGTGCTTCTGTTGATTTATCATGTTATACTGTTGGTATGTTTAATTACTGTTGAAATATTTATTTACTATGCTCTTGCACACAAAAAATCATATTAAATAAGAGTTCAACCACGTACCGGTACGGGGAACTTTCTGTGTTCCATGTAGAATTGGAACTGGTTATTAATACTGACACTAGAATGGAATGAGTTTCAAGAATGATCCCACTAGAGATGGATTTGAGTTTAAAAATTGATCTCTCTCCCTAGATTTGGAGCTCAGAGGTTATTCCTGTTCAGTCTAAATTACGACTGAATTAATATATTGGTTGAATCGAATTAATCTCTGAAAGTGTTTGATATGCTTGCATTGTTTAGTTGAAATAATGGATTAAATAAATTCATTGGGCTTTTTAGCTCACCCCCCGATTTTTCACATCTCAGGGAATTAATCAGCTTACGAGGAGATTTATCTATTGAAAGTTTTTATTTATTTCAATGTAGGGCGCATCGGCCCAAATTAAATCATGTATTTCAACTTTGAATTTATTTTTCACTGTAATGGATTATTGTACTCGAAATTTTTGAATGAACGAATGAAAAATCTTATTTACCATGATGTCATTTTGTACCTAGACTAATGTACACAGGAACCCTAATGAATTTGGGTCCAAGAAGAAGAAAATGTAGTATGGGCCCGTCTCTTGGGCATCCCAAGATTTTTTATCAAAGAGAGTTGAACCATTAGATGACGTAGAAGATGAGACTTGGGAGGCAGAGTGTTACACTAGCCCATGTAATCGTAGTACCCAATGCATCTTGTATGGTTGCCATATCAGAAGTATGCCTCCACAAGTGTACTTCTGGAATGATCACAAAGTCTACCCAAACTATTATAACATTAGGCCCAAGAAGCACATAATTTACAAGAGCTTCTGGATCATTATAAAACCAATGTCTTTCAGCAACAACTTTATTTGTTGATGATGTCATCCAATTTATCAATTTGCACTTTTGATTGTGCTTATTGCAACTACCATTCTACAATGATTTACAAAAATACCATTAAAAGTAAAGTCCTCAATATTTCAACATTTAAAAAAAAGTAACATATTCTCATAATATCATTACTAAGGAAGAAGGTATTGTTGTTTGAAACGTATTCACAATTGATGAACTTAAAACCTATATATGGTACCTTTGATAGCATAGTAATTTCAAAATCTAGACAAAAAGTAAAATAATAATACTTGGTTTTTTAATTGTTCAATGGTATTTTGTTGCTCGTTCAACTTTTTAGTTAAGGACCGAATTATTTTTTGCATTTGACAAACATCATCGTCTCTCTTAGATATTATACTTAGTTTTGTAGAAGTTACTTCATATCCAAATCCTCTAACACAACCGAAATTATCTGGACCAAGTACTTTAGATAGAACATCTCCCTCAAAACTTGTTTTACATGGAGGCGTTGGGTCTTCTGCAATTTTTTTTCAAATTTTATAAAGAAGTCTTGTGTAACTATATACATCCCAAATAGTCAAGAAACTACAATTTTAATGATAATTCAAGTTTGGTTGTTTAATGAAATTACCATTGTTGTCGCAACTTCGGGATTGCTTCGCTCTCCATTTTTTTTTGTATGAGCACATGACCAAACGTCAACTCTAGTGATTGAAGATAGATCTAAACACTTAGACTTCTGCTAAAAAAAGAAATAAGAAATAATCAATACATTTTAAATAATAAGTTCAATATAAAAAATAACATTACCATTTCATGTGTCAACTTGGCATACCCTTTTTGACAACAAGTATGTAGTAATTGCTTAGACCTCATTTTCTTAAATTACTCACTCTTCTCCTACAACAAAAATTTGCTCCCAAATTTAAAGAATAAGTTATTTGAATGTATATTGATATCATAATGACTTTTACCTTGAATTTTGAATTATTCTTTTTCTTAATAAAAGCCTTCTAATATTGCTCAGATTTGATGTTTGTGGGTTGCATCTTCATTAATATTTATTCACTTTGGCATTTTCTTATTCTACTAACTAACCATGATTTAGATGCCCTCCACAATATACCCATTTCATTGAAGATATATATATATATACATATTTCATATTCTTTAGTAAATGAGTATCTTTGCTACAATAGGGTGACATGGATAAAGAATATACAAAAGATCATTCTAATAGTCATAAATGAATAACATAAATAACTTTTAGATAAAAAATTTATAACAAATTACGTGAACTGAGGCCCATAAAACATCCTTCATCCTCAAGCATATGCGTAGCAAAGAGTACCTAGTTCGCCATGGACAACTTCCACGTCTTTGTATTCTTCTCAATATTGAGAAGCTAGCTCTCTATCACATCCAAACTTATACTCCCATGGAACTTCTTGGGTCTCAAATCCAAAAACCTCTTCAGGAGGCGATCATGGGCAGCTTCATCTCCCTGTCTCACTGGGGCTACCTCTGCGCTATCTACAACCTTCTTATCTGCTCCAATCTCAGCTATAACTGATGCAGCAGGTGCTACTGGCTCAACCCTCTGTTTCTTAGCCTCAATCCTAACCAGTCTCTCACTTAATAAGGTTGTCTAGGCCTGAGCAGCCTCAGGAGATGCCCTGATTATAGCCTTGAGCCTCTGTATAGGGTCCTTCTAAGGATGAATCTGAGGTGTTGGTGGTGGCATCGGCTCTAAGGTCCTACGTAGTCCCCCATGTCAAGGAGGCATTATGGTTTGCATAAAACATGAAGCTTTTGTCATTTCTAAGGTTAAGCATACCATAACTTTAAATGCTTGTAATAAAAGATACTATATATTAAGGTGACTATCTCCAAGTGATAGTTTATTCCACAAGGCTCAAAGTCTAAGTCTTAAAACTTGCTAACTCCCAATGACAGACAAATTTCCCTCATGATATGGCTACTTTCACTAGGTTCCTCTTCCTGTCAATCAAAAGTTAGAAAGTTTTCATCCATAATTATGCTATACTACTCTAAATCATTCCTAGGGTTTTCTTAACTTCTGCGATTACTCTAAGGTTCCTTAGGTTAACAAAAATTGTTATTCCTTAATTGGAAAACTTTGGCTCTGATACCAACATTGTCGACACCCCTTCCCTAGGGTAAAGGGCGAACCGACTAGCTTAATGCCCTGACACACCCACTCACAAGCCAAGTTTGCCAAAACACTACTAAGCCCCCTTCACACTCCATACACAACATCATCAGAGTAATCACAAGAGATGCAAAAGTAGCTAAACAAATAATTATAGTGGAAATTTAAGTCAAACAAAAGTTAATTATATACATTCCCCTAAATATAGCAGTAGCAAAAGTGTCTAAGTCAAAATATTTACCACACTTTCCTTACTCCCTAAACATATGACTACCTCTCCAAATAATAAATTGTGTAAAAAACCTACTAAAATAAATCGAGAATACAACGCTACACTATAACCACTTTTTTCCCTTTGTCTGCAGTGAAAGAACCTAAAATGTTGGAGTAGTGAGTCAATTTGTCCACAACGGCTTAGTGAGAAATGTAGTCTAACCTATAATTTAAAACAGGAATTTCATAAAACAATATTATGTTTCCATTAACAAATAATATTATGCGAGTGAATCCCATAGTTAATGAATTTTAAATCCATAATGCAGTCGTACACCTTTCATTTTGAAAACGGTTTTAATGATAAATACACATGCCGAAGCTCTCACTAGTCTCCAAGGCAAATAAATCTACTCAAGCTGGCTCCCCAAACGGTTAGGCATATTCTCATACAATATCATAAGGATCTGCCAGCACATATCTCATGTACGGTGGCCTCAGATCCTCAATAAGTGGGCTAATTGAGAACTGGCATAGAATGTACCACGAAGGACAGCGACATCTGGTTTTCAAGCTCAACCACATCCAATACCTTAACTCATACCATTAGACCTCAAGATTCTCTACACATTTTCATTTCAAAACCTATTTAAAGATTGTAAATGCATTGCAATATGTAATAACATTTCATTTATGAACCGAATAACAAGTTTAAGTGATAAATTAGAAAATACTACTTACAAGGATGTTTAGCTCCCACTGCTCCTCTTGTAACTAGTCTAGTCCCGCTAACATTTGATCCTGCATAATCAATTTGGTTTCTCAGTATCTACATGAAACTTAGCTAAAATATAATTTTAAAGTCCTTAATCAATCAAAAGATTGACTCAGTCAGTTGTGGTCTATTTATGGATTTTACTAATTTTGGTCAATACAGTCAACTTTAACCAAGCCTAATACTCGCTAACCTGTATGATCGATAGGGTCAACGTGGTCAACAAGGTCAATTAGTGCAATTAGACTCTTAATACTAACCCAAAATACCAAAAATCTATACCGTTAATACGTGTCCCACTTTTGGTATACAATGTAACACCCCAAACTTTTACGAGTGTGTATACGTCGCGAGTAAAAATAAAATAAAATATTATTTTTAAAAAATAAGAATTTAAAATAAAATAACAAAAAATTAATAATGAAAATGAAACAAATAATAGTTAAAAAATTAATTAATAATAAATAATAATAATATAATAAAATAAATAAATTTTAGAATTAATAATATTTGAATTAAAATACGCAATTCACAAAAAAGGAAATACATAAAATTAAAATTGAATACTAATGGATTAAAATTTAATATTGTTTAAGGAAATAAAATTTAATAGTAAGTGATCACATATTGAGTAATTGAAAAACAAAATTCTAAGATTTATTTGGGGAATGAAGGTCATGTTATTTGATTGAAAAAAATTAAATAAAAATATAATAAGATAAATAAATCTAAAAATCTAGGTATAGGTTTTGGATTAAAAAAAATCCAGAAATTTTTGGGTTTGTAGCATTCGTGGTTTGGGTGGATAAAAAAAATTATTCTGAAAATTTTGGAACGATGAAGAATAATCAGCAACAAGGAATAACGAAGAAACTAGAAAGAAGAAGATGAAATTGGCAGTTGTTGTTCTTGGGTGTTGATGCACGAATAGAGGAAGGAAAGGAAATCAGAAGAGCCTACTGCTGCCGGACGATGAAAACAAAGAGCAACATTTGCTATTGTAGCATCACACGAATAGGAAGAATGAAAACAGAACGGGGCAGCTATTGCGATTAGGGAGCTTCAATTTGGGCGAATTGGGTGATTTGGGGCAAATCGTTGAAAACACAAACTATGGCTTTGATTTGGTCTTGAAGTTGACGATCAAATGTGAAGAAGAGGAAGGAAGAACATGGGAAGAAGTTGCAACTGCATCTAGTGGTGTTTTGTTGCACAAAGAGGAACGAACCAGCAACATATCCTTGCGTGAATGAGCTAAAATCACGGCTGCTGTTGCTATGAGTTGCGAACAGAAAAGTTCTTGGGCGATTTGAGCGTGAAAAATGAGCTGGATGTTTTTAGCTAGGGGAAATTGTGATTTGGTTGTTGCTGTCCGTGATACAGAGGGAGAAGCTAACATGATTTGGGGAAAAATCTGGTTTGTTGTGTTTTTGAAGAAGATGAACGTGAGGTTGAAATGAAGAACAAATCTAAGGCTGGTTGGGTTTTGATGTTGGACTGATGATGGTCAAACAAGAAACAAATCTAGAATTTATGGCGTTGAAGAAACGAAAATAGGGGAAAAGAAGATTAAAACTTGATTTTGTGCAAATGGGTGTGTGTATTTCACAGACAAAGAAGAAGAACACAAATCCGTTGTGATTTGTGCTTACACCAGTTGGGGTTTTTGGATTTGAACGTAGATTGAGTTAGCTGAATGTGAATTTGGGATTATTGATACATGCTGATCGTGACTTGTTTGAAAGTGATTTTCAGATTTAGATTTTGGCTTGTTGATGTATGTGAATCAAGAACAAAGAAGAGGAACGTGATGAACGATGACAAAAAAAACCATAAATTCTGGATTTGCAACTATTGGTGCATTATTTGGATGAAGAAGATAAGTTGCAAGCCATCATTGTTGAGGAGTTGGGTTTCTATTTGATGCCGGTTTTTGTATGTTGCTGTATGTTATTGTGGTTGCACTCAAACAAAGAAGAACGCTGAAATGAAAAACAAGACGAAGAACGTGAAGAACGATTAAATAAGAAAATTTTGATTTTTTAGAACTGAAACCGTTGATGCTACAGTGAGTGCGCGGAGAAGAAACAGTAGCAGTTACTGTTATTGCCGTCGCTTGCGCGAAGAACACACAGAAAGGTATAAAAAATGAATATAATTTAATTAATTAATTTATCAAAATTTGGTGATCTTGAACAAAAATTAGTTTAGAATAAAATACAAAAAAATAATTTAACTTAAATTTAAATATTTAGTAAATTTGAAAGGAAGATTTAATATTTTTAGAAAACTTAGATTAAAGGATTCCAGTCATAAAATCCCAACCTAATTAGGGACAATTTTTATATAATAGATGAACGACAAAAAAAATTGTAGAAGTTTAAAATTAAATTATTTAGTTAGTTAAAAATATGAAAAACAAGCCTTTGAAAACTTTAAATCTATTATAAGGAAAAGAATAAAAAGTTAAATACAGAAACTAAACTTATAATATTTAGAAGTCTTATTTTGTTCGTAATTAATTTATTTACGATATGAATAGATTATTTAAATTGTGGAGATTTTCAAGTGATAAAATAATGTTTTGGAGTTAGTTAAATTCTTAAATATAGAAGCCTTATTTCATTTAGAATGAGATTAAATGAACATAAGTAAATTATTTTTAGAACCTAAATTCAAGTCTTAGTATTTTAAATTATTTGTTCAGAACTAAATATTTAGTTAGAAGTAAATAAATCGTAGAAGCTTGAAAATTAATTATTAAAATTTTAATGATAGATTAAGAAATTCGAAGAACTTAGAAATTATTTTATTTTAATTATATGAAATTCTAGAATTTAGGAAAACCCAAAAATAGTTGAAATTGATATTTAACTTTATAATAAATCTAGAACTATTTAGGCTTAGAAATAATTTTGAATGAGATTGAATATAAATTAAGAACTTAGAATGTTTTTATCGATTTTTTTAAATATAAGATTTTACAAGTTTAGAGTATCAAATAGCTCAAAGGAAAGCAAAGTAGCCTTGAAGATTTGCGAAATCAGGTGGGCGTGATTTCCTTGCTCTTACATAATATATGGATTTAAAATTCAAAGGATTTATTTGAATAGCTCTAGGCTATTAGAATTTGATTGGAATTGATTGAAATTGTTTGGTATGCTTGAATGATGTGCGAAGAATGATTATTTAATTATTGCATGCATGTATATGAAAACATACACTTAGATTTCATTATTTCTTCATGTAAACTGTCATCTTCAATAGCATGCATTATTTGATTAATTTTCTATTGTATTGTGTGATGCTTGGTATAATTGAATTTGATTGTAAAAACTAAAATATGACGAAGGATTATTAAGAATTCACGTACCAGTGCGATCGACAAGCCTGAAGCGGATTGAGGTGGTATCTCCTAGGGACCACCACTTGAGATCGTCGAGCTACAAGGCGAATCGTAGGTATTCCCATCCTTGAGTTGCCTACGACAGCTCGAAGTCATTGGGAGACGATACGAGCCGCAGTAAGTACTCTCTCTTGGGTTATGATACTGATGACTTGACTGATTTTAGATGACACTTGAGACTCTCTATGATTAAACGAGATCACAGGGAATACCGAGAGACATCTCAACCCTCTTCCCGTCTTAGGTTACAACCAAAACCAAATGAATGTTTGAAATGCCTAATGTTTGAAAGTGTTTGTAATGTTTTGGATTGGATCTGTATAATGCGTGTGATGTGTACATAAGAATGATCCACTAGACTTTCAAGCTCACTCCCATTTTATTTTTCAGGTACACATGGACGTAGAGTGTTATAACCTACGTCAGAAGACTCGCACTTCTGATTGGACACCTCACGGGGGAGGTCATCTGGGATAGGAGGCTTAGAGGTTGTATTTTAATTATTTAATTGTAACTGAACTTCATGTATAATTTTCATTTGAATTTAATTTTATTGTTTTACAAGTATTTATTTTGATTTTGAATTTTAGTTGATTTTATCTTTGAATGATATTATATGTTTAATAATTATTTTTTTAGTAAAAGTTTTTGAAGTGACTCCGCTGCCTAATTTTTAATTTATGATTTATGATTTTCGATTTAAGTTTGCTTTTATTTAACAGTGATAAATCCGGTGAATACAGTGAAAGTTAATTTGAAATGTTATCTTCTATAAAATTTTATTTTTGATACATTTCTTTGAGAATAGTTATCATGAACTTTTCATTGGAAATGATTTATGAACTTGATTTTTGAAAAAAAATGATTTGACAGAAGATTTTAAGTAGCATCTTAATTCTCAACGGGCGACGACCCATAAAACGTGATGGAAGGTCCGATTTGGGAATCGGGGTGTTACAAATATGGTATCAAAGCCTAGTATTATGATACGCTAGGTTAGACTTGAGTCACCAGATCTGATTTTCACTGAATTGGATATTTTCACCGGATTTGATTTTCACTGAAAAATGAATTCTTCGTTTGAAATGATTTCTTCGACAAAGGATTTAAAGAAGTGGATAGGATTTCGTTTTTCACGAGAAATAATTACATAAGAAAATGGTTAGTGTCAATTTGGTGGCTAGAAGTCTAGGAAGAGACTAGTGTGGTGCCAACATGCTTGAGTTCACAGTCACAGGCGTGACCTAAGTACTGATAGATGGCCCTGTAGGTTGAGCATTACTTGGGAAAGGCCACGGGTGGTGGGTTGAGCTGTAACACCCCAACCCCCGTATCATCAAGCATTGGACCATCCACCGTTTTTCTTCCTTGACGGTGGACTAAACCAGACGGCGGGTTGGGTCATGTTACGTTACAAGCGACACACACTCGACTTTCTATTTCAATTATTTCATGCCTCAATTTTAACT